>CAWWDY010000849.1:0-109964 GCA_963942605.1 Poecilus cupreus | reverse complement strand
AAATGACGATAAAATTGCTGTTTTAAACTTGCAAAAACATAGAAAAACGCTGTTTTCAACTATTCAAACTAATAACTTCATGTTTCTTACGTTCCAAACGGTGGATTTTTGTGAAATCACGATAAAATTGCTGTTTTAAACTTGCAAAAACATTGAAAAACGCTGTTTTCAACTATTCAAACTGACAAATTCATGTTTCTTCCGTGCGAAACGGTGATTTATGAGAAATTACGATAAAATTGCTGTTTTAAACTTGCAAAAACATAGAAAAACGCTGTTTTGAACTACTCAAACTGACAAATTCTTGTTTCTTTCGTGCGAAACGGCGATTTATGAGAAATGACGATAAAATTGCTGTTTTAAACTTGCAAAAACATAGAAAAACGCTGTTTTGACTATTCAAACTGACAAATTCATGTTTCTTTCGTGTGAAACGGCGATTTATGAGAAATGACGATAAAAGTGCTGTTTTAAACTTGCAAAAACATAGAAAAACGCTGTTTTCAACTATTCAAACTGATAAATTCATGTTTCTTACGTTCGAAACGGTGGATTTTTGTGAAATCACGATAAAATTGCTGTTTTAAACTTGCAAAAACATAGAAAAACGCTGTTTTGAACTACTCAAACTGACAAATTCATGTTTCTTCCGTGCGAAACGGCGATTTATGAGAAATTACTATAAAATTGCTGTTTTAAACTTGCAAAAACATAGAAAAACGCTGTTTTGTACTACTCAAACTGACAAATTCATGTTTCTTCCGTGCGAAACGGCGATTTATGAGAAATTACTATAAAATTGCTGTTTTAAACTTGCAAAAACATAGAAAAACGCTGTTTTGAACTACTCAAACTGACAAATTCATGTTTCTTCCGTGCGAAACGGCGATTTATGAGAAATTACTATAAAATTGCTGTTATGAACTTGCAAAAACATAGAAAAACGCTGTTTTGAACTATTCAAACTGACAAATTCATGTTTCTTTCGTGCGAAACGGCGATTTATGAGAAATGACGATAAAATTGCTGTTTTAAACTTGCAAAAACATAGAAAAACGCTGTTTTCAACTATTCAAACTGATAAATTCATGTTTCTTACGTTCGAAACGGTGGATTTTTGTGAAATCACGATAAAATTGCTGTTTTAAACTTGCAAAAACATAGAAAAACGCTGTTTTGAACTATTCAAACTGATAAATTCATGTTTCTTACGTTGGAAACGGTGGATTTTTGTGAAATCACGATAAAATTGCTGTTTTAAACTTGCAAAAACATTGAAAAACACTGTTTTCAACTATTCAAACTGACAAATTCATGTTTCTTCCATGCGAAACGGCGATTTATGAGAAATTACGATAAAATTGCTGTTTTAAACTTGCAAAAACATAGAAAAACGCTGTTTTGAACTACTCAAACTGACAAATTCATGTTTCTTCCGTGCGAAACGGCGATTTATGAGAAATTACTATAAAATTGCTGTTATAAACTTGCAAAAACATAGAAAATCGCTGTTTTGAACTATTCAAACTGACAAATTCATGTTTCTTTCGTGTGAAACGGCGATTTATGAGAAATGACGATAAAATTGCTGTTTTAAACTTGCAAAAACATAGAAAAATGCTGTTTTGAACTATTCAAACGGACAATTTCATGTTTCTTTCGTGTGAAACGGCGATTTATGAGTAATTACTATAAAATTACTGTTTTAAACTTGCAAAAACATAGAAAAACGCTGTTTTAAACTATTCAAACTGACAAATTCATGTTTCTTTCGTGCGAAACGGCGATTTATGAGAAATGACGATAAAATTGCTGTTTTATACTTGCAAAAACATAGAAAAACGCTGTTTTGACTATTCAAACTGACAAATTCTTGTTTCTTTCGTGCGAAACGGCGATTTATGAGAAATGACGATAAAATTGCTGTTTTAAACTTGCAAAAACATAGAAAAACGCTGTTTTCAACTATTCAAACTGATAATTTCATGTTTCTTACGTTCGAAACGGTGGATTTTTGTGAAATCACGATAAAATTGCTGTTTTAAACTTGCAAAACATAGAAAAACGCTGTTTTGAACTACTCAAACTGACAAATTCATGTTTCTTCCGTGCGAAACGGCGATTTATGAGAAATTACTATAAAATTGCTGTTATAAACTTGCAAAAACATAGAAAAACGCTGTTTTGAACTATTCAAACTGACAAATTCATGTTTCTTTCGTGTGAAACGGCGATTTATGAGAAATGACGATAAAATTGCTGTTTTAAACTTGCAAAAACATAGAAAAACGCTGTTTTGAACTATTCAAACTGACAAATTCATGTTTCTTACGTGTGAAACGGCGATTTATGAGAAATGACGATAAAATTGCTGTTTTAAACTTGCAAAAACATAGAAAAACGCTGCTTTGAACTATTCAAGCTGACAAATTCATGTTTCTTTCGTGCGAAACGGCGATTTATGAGAAATGACGATAAAATTGCTGTTTTAAACTTGCAAAAACATAGAAAAACGCTGTTTTCAACTATTCAAACTGATAAATTCATGTTTCTTACGTTCGAAACGGTGGATTTTTGTGAAATCACGATAAAATTGCTGTTTTAAACTTGCAAAAACATAGAAAAACGCTGTTTTGAACTATTCAAACTGATAAATTCATGTTTCTTACGTTGGAAACGGTGGATTTTTGTGAAATCACGATAAAATTGCTGTTTTAAACTTGCAAAAACATTGAAAAACGCTGTTTTCAACTATTCAAACTGACAAATTCATGTTTCTTCCATGCGAAACGGCGATTTATGAGAAACTACGATAAAATTGCTGTTTTAAACTTGCAAAAACATAGAAAAACGCTGTTTTGAACTACTCAAACTGACAAATTCATGTTTCTTCCGTGCGAAACGGCGATTTATGAGAAATTACTATAAAATTGCTGTTATAAACTTGCAAAAACATAGAAAAACGCTGTTTTGAACTATTCAAACTGACAAATTCATGTTTCTTTCGTGCGAAACGGCGATTTATGAGAAATGACGATAAAATTGCTGTTTTAAACTTGCAAAAACATAGAAAAACGCTGTTTTCAACTATTCAAACTAATAACTTCATGTTTCTTACGTTCCAAACGGTGGATTTTTGTGAAATCACGATAAAATTGCTGTTTTAAACTTGCAAAAACATTGAAAAACGCTGTTTTCAACTATTCAAACTGACAAATTCATGTTTCTTCCGTGCGAAACGGTGATTTATGAGAAATTACGATAAAATTGCTGTTTTAAACTTGCAAAAACATAGAAAAACGCTGTTTTGAACTATTCAAACGGACAAATTCATGTTTCTTTCGTGTGAAACGGCGATTTATGAGAAATGACGATAAAATTGCTGTTTTAAACTTGCAAAAACATAGAAAAACGCTGTTTTGAACTATTCAAACTGACAAATTCATGTTTCTTTCGTGCGAAACGGCGATTTATGAGAAATGACGATAAAATTGCTGTTTTATACTTGCAAAAACATAGAAAAACGCTGTTTTGACTATTCAAACTGACAAATTCATGTTTCTTTAGTGTGAAACGGCGATTTATGAGAAATGACGATAAAATTGCTGTTTTAAACTTACAAAAACATAGAAAAACGCTGTTTTGAACTATTCAAACTGACAAATTCATGTTTCTTTCGTGTGAAACGGCGATTTATGAGAAATGACGATAAAATTGCTGTTTTAAACTTGCAAAAACATAGAAAAACGCTGTTTTGAACTATTCAAACTGACAAATTCATGTTTCTTTCGTGCGAAACGGCGATTTATGAGAAATGACGATAAAATTGCTGTTTTAAACTTGAAAAAACATAGAAAAACGCTGTTTTTCAACTATTCAAAATGATAAATTCATGTTTCTTACGTTCCAAACGGTGGATTTTTGTGAAATCACTATAAAATTGCAGTTTTAAACTTGCAAAAACATTGAAACACGCTGTTTTCAACTATTCAAACTGACAAATTCATGTTTCTTCCGTGCGAAACGGCGATTTATGAGAAATTATGATAAAATTGCTGTTTTAAACTTGCAAAAACATAGAAAAACGCTGTTTTGATCTATTCAAACTGACAAATTCATGTTTCTTTCGTGTGAAACGGCGATTTATGAGAAATGACGATAAAATTGCTGTTTTAAGCTTGCAAAAACATAGAAAAACGCTGTTTTCAACTATTCAAACTGATAAATTCATGTTTCTTACGTTCGAAACGGTGGATTTTTGTTAAATCACGATAAAATTGCTGTTTTAAACTTGCAAAAACATAGAAAAACGCTGTTTTGAACTATTCAAACTGATAAATTCATGTTTCTTACGTTGGAAACGGTGGATTTTTGTGAAATCACGATAAAATTGCTGTTTTAAACTTGCAAAAACATTAAAAAACACTGTTTTCAACTATTCAAACTGACAAATTCATGTTTCTTTCATGCGAAACGGCGATTTATGAGAAATTACGATAAAATTGCTGTTTTAAACTTGCAAAAACATAGAAAAACGCTGTTTTGAACTACTCAAACTGACAAATTCATGTTTCTTCCGTGCGAAACGGCGATTTATGAGAAATTACTATAAAATTGCTGTTATAAACTTGCAAAAACATAGAAAATCGCTGTTTTGAACTATTCAAACTGACAAATTCATGTTTCTTTCGTGTGAAACGGCGATTTATGAGAAATGACGATAAAATTGCTGTCTTAAACTTGCAAAAACATAGAAAAACGCTGTTTTGAACTATTCAAACGGACAAATTCATGTTTCTTTCGTGTGAAACGGCGATTTATGAGTAATTACTATAAAATTACTGTTTTAAACTTGCAAAAACATAGAAAAACGCTGTTTTGAACTATTCAAACTGACAAATTTATGTTTCTTTCGTGCGAAACGGCGATTTATGAGAAATGACGATAAAATTGCTGTTTTATACTTGCAAAAACATAGAAAAACGCTGTTTTGACTATTCAAACTGACAAATTCTTGTTTCTTTCGTGCGAAACGGCGATTTATGAGAAATGACGATAAAATTGCTGTTTTAAACTTGCAAAAACATAGAAAAACGCTGTTTTCAACTATTCAAACTGATAAATTCATGTTTCTTACGTTCGAAACGGTGGATTTTTGTGAAATCACGATAAAATTGCTGTTTTAAACTTGCAAAACATAGAAAAACGCTGTTTTGAACTACTCAAACTGACAAATTCATGTTTCTTCCGTGCGAAACGGCGATTTATGAGAAATTACTATAAAATTGCTGTTATAAACTTGCAAAAACATAGAAAAACGCTGTTTTGAACTATTCAAACTGACAAATTCATGTTTCTTTCGTGTGAAACGGCGATTTATGAGAAATGACGATAAAATTGCTGTTTTAAACTTGCAAAAACATAGAAAAACGCTGTTTTGAACTATTCAAACTGACAAATTCATGTTTCTTACGTGTGAAACGGCGATTTATGAGAAATGACGATAAAATTGCTGTTTTAAACTTGCAAAAACATAGAAAAACGCTGCTTTGAACTATTCAAGCTGACAAATTCATGTTTCTTTCGTGCGAAACGGCGATTTATGAGAAATGACGATAAAATTGCTGTTTTAAACTTGCAAAAACATAGAAAAACGCTGTTTTCAACTATTCAAACTGATAAATTCATGTTTCTTACGTTCGAAACGGTGGATTTTTGTGAAATCACGATAAAATTGCTGTTTTAAACTTGCAAAAACATAGAAAAACGCTGTTTTGAACTATTCAAACTGATAAATTCATGTTTCTTACGTTGGAAACGGTGGATTTTTGTGAAATCACGATAAAATTGCTGTTTTAAACTTGCAAAAACATTGAAAAACGCTGTTTTCAACTATTCAAACTGACAAATTCATGTTTCTTCCATGCGAAACGGCGATTTATGAGAAACTACGATAAAATTGCTGTTTTAAACTTGCAAAAACATAGAAAAACGCTGTTTTGAACTACTCAAACTGACAAATTCATGTTTCTTCCGTGCGAAACGGCGATTTATGAGAAATTACTATAAAATTGCTGTTATAAACTTGCAAAAACATAGAAAAACGCTGTTTTGAACTATTCAAACTGACAAATTCATGTTTCTTTCGTGCGAAACGGCGATTTATGAGAAATGACGATAAAATTGCTGTTTTAAACTTGCAAAAACATAGAAAAACGCTGTTTTCAACTATTCAAACTAATAACTTCATGTTTCTTACGTTCCAAACGGTGGATTTTTGTGAAATCACGATAAAATTGCTGTTTTAAACTTGCAAAAACATTGAAAAACGCTGTTTTCAACTATTCAAACTGACAAATTCATGTTTCTTCCGTGCGAAACGGTGATTTATGAGAAATTACGATAAAATTGCTGTTTTAAACTTGCAAAAACATAGAAAAACGCTGTTTTGAACTATTCAAACGGACAAATTCATGTTTCTTTCGTGTGAAACGGCGATTTATGAGAAATGACGATAAAATTGCTGTTTTAAACTTGCAAAAACATAGAAAAACGCTGTTTTGAACTATTCAAACTGACAAATTCATGTTTCTTTCGTGCGAAACGGCGATTTATGAGAAATGACGATAAAATTGCTGTTTTATACTTGCAAAAACATAGAAAAACGCTGTTTTGACTATTCAAACTGACAAATTCATGTTTCTTTAGTGTGAAACGGCGATTTATGAGAAATGACGATAAAATTGCTGTTTTAAACTTACAAAAACATAGAAAAACGCTGTTTTGAACTATTCAAACTGACAAATTCATGTTTCTTTCGTGTGAAACGGCGATTTATGAGAAATGACGATAAAATTGCTGTTTTAAACTTGCAAAAACATAGAAAAACGCTGTTTTGAACTATTCAAACTGACAAATTCATGTTTCTTTCGTGCGAAACGGCGATTTATGAGAAATGACGATAAAATTGCTGTTTTAAACTTGAAAAAACATAGAAAAACGCTGTTTTTCAACTATTCAAAATGATAAATTCATGTTTCTTACGTTCCAAACGGTGGATTTTTGTGAAATCACTATAAAATTGCAGTTTTAAACTTGCAAAAACATTGAAACACGCTGTTTTCAACTATTCAAACTGACAAATTCATGTTTCTTCCGTGCGAAACGGCGATTTATGAGAAATTATGATAAAATTGCTGTTTTAAACTTGCAAAAACATAGAAAAACGCTGTTTTGATCTATTCAAACTGACAAATTCATGTTTCTTTCGTGTGAAACGGCGATTTATGAGAAATGACGATAAAATTGCTGTTTTAAGCTTGCAAAAACATAGAAAAACGCTGTTTTCAACTATTCAAACTGATAAATTCATGTTTCTTACGTTCGAAACGGTGGATTTTTGTTAAATCACGATAAAATTGCTGTTTTAAACTTGCAAAAACATAGAAAAACGCTGTTTTGAACTATTCAAACTGATAAATTCATGTTTCTTACGTTGGAAACGGTGGATTTTTGTGAAATCACGATAAAATTGCTGTTTTAAACTTGCAAAAACATTAAAAAACACTGTTTTCAACTATTCAAACTGACAAATTCATGTTTCTTTCATGCGAAACGGCGATTTATGAGAAATTACGATAAAATTGCTGTTTTAAACTTGCAAAAACATAGAAAAACGCTGTTTTGAACTACTCAAACTGACAAATTCATGTTTCTTCCGTGCGAAACGGCGATTTATGAGAAATTACTATAAAATTGCTGTTATAAACTTGCAAAAACATAGAAAATCGCTGTTTTGAACTATTCAAACTGACAAATTCATGTTTCTTTCGTGTGAAACGGCGATTTATGAGAAATGACGATAAAATTGCTGTCTTAAACTTGCAAAAACATAGAAAAACGCTGTTTTGAACTATTCAAACGGACAAATTCATGTTTCTTTCGTGTGAAACGGCGATTTATGAGTAATTACTATAAAATTACTGTTTTAAACTTGCAAAAACATAGAAAAACGCTGTTTTGAACTATTCAAACTGACAAATTTATGTTTCTTTCGTGCGAAACGGCGATTTATGAGAAATGACGATAAAATTGCTGTTTTATACTTGCAAAAACATAGAAAAACGCTGTTTTGACTATTCAAACTGACAAATTCTTGTTTCTTTCGTGCGAAACGGCGATTTATGAGAAATGACGATAAAATTGCTGTTTTAAACTTGCAAAAACATAGAAAAACGCTGTTTTCAACTATTCAAACTGATAAATTCATGTTTCTTACGTTCGAAACGGTGGATTTTTGTGAAATCACGATAAAATTGCTGTTTTAAACTTGCAAAACATAGAAAAACGCTGTTTTGAACTACTCAAACTGACAAATTCATGTTTCTTCCGTGCGAAACGGCGATTTATGAGAAATTACTATAAAATTGCTGTTATAAACTTGCAAAAACATAGAAAAACGCTGTTTTGAACTATTCAAACTGACAAATTCATGTTTCTTTCGTGTGAAACGGCGATTTATGAGAAATGACGATAAAATTGCTGTTTTAAACTTGCAAAAACATAGAAAAACGCTGTTTTGAACTATTCAAACTGACAAATTCATGTTTCTTACGTGTGAAACGGCGATTTATGAGAAATGACGATAAAATTGCTGTTTTAAACTTGCAAAAACATAGAAAAACGCTGCTTTGAACTATTCAAGCTGACAAATTCATGTTTCTTTCGTGCGAAACGGCGATTTATGAGAAATGACGATAAAATTGCTGTTTTAAACTTGCAAAAACATAGAAAAACGCTGTTTTCAACTATTCAAACTGATAAATTCATGTTTCTTACGTTCGAAACGGTGGATTTTTGTGAAATCACGATAAAATTGCTGTTCTAAACTTGCAAAAACATAGAAAAACGCTGTTTTGAACTATTCAAACTGATAAATTCATGTTTCTTACGTTGGAAACGGTGGATTTTTGTGAAATCACGATAAAATTGCTGTTTTAAACTTGCAAAAACATTGAAAAACGCTGTTTTCAACTATTCAAACTGACAAATTCATGTTTCTTCCATGCGAAACGGCGATTTATGAGAAACTACGATAAAATTGCTGTTTTAAACTTGCAAAAACATAGAAAAACGCTGTTTTGAACTACTCAAACTGACAAATTCATGTTTCTTCCGTGCGAAACGGCGATTTATGAGAAATTACTATAAAATTGCTGTTATAAACTTGCAAAAACATAGAAAAACGCTGTTTTGAACTATTCAAACTGACAAATTCATGTTTCTTTCGTGCGAAACGGCGATTTATGAGAAATGACGATAAAATTGCTGTTTTAAACTTGCAAAAACATAGAAAAACGCTGTTTTCAACTATTCAAACTAATAACTTCATGTTTCTTACGTTCCAAACGGTGGATTTTTGTGAAATCACGATAAAATTGCTGTTTTAAACTTGCAAAAACATTGAAAAACGCTGTTTTCAACTATTCAAACTGACAAATTCATGTTTCTTCCGTGCGAAACGGTGATTTATGAGAAATTACGATAAAATTGCTGTTTTAAACTTGCAAAAACATAGAAAAACGCTGTTTTGAACTATTCAAACGGACAAATTCATGTTTATTTCGTGTGAAACGGCGATTTATGAGAAATGACGATAAAATTGCTGTTTTAAACTTGCAAAAACATAGAAAAACGCTGTTTTGAACTATTCAAACTGACAAATTCATGTTTCTTTCGTGCGAAACGGCGATTTATGAGAAATGACGATAAAATTGCTGTTTTATACTTGCAAAAACATAGAAAAACGCTGTTTTGACTATTCAAACTGACAAATTCATGTTTCTTTAGTGTGAAACGGCGATTTATGAGAAATGACGATAAAATTGCTGTTTTAAACTTACAAAAACATAGAAAAACGCTGTTTTGAACTATTCAAACTGACAAATTCATGTTTCTTTCGTGTGAAACGGCGATTTATGAGAAATGACGATAAGATTGCTGTTTTAAACTTGCAAAAACATAGAAAAACGCTGTTTTGAACTATTCAAACTGACAAATTCATGTTTCTTTCGTGCGAAACGGCGATTTATGAGAAATGACGATAAAATTGCTGTTTTAAATTTGAAAAAACATAGAAAAACGCTGTTTTTCAACTATTCAAAATGATAAATTCATGTTTCTTACGTTTCAAACGGTGAATTTTTGTGAAATCACTATAAAATTGCAGTTTTAAACTTGCAAAAACATTGAAACACGCTGTTTTCAACTATTCAAACTGACAAATTCATGTTTCTTCCGTGCGAAACGGCGATTTATGAGAAATTATGATAAAATTGCTGTTTTAAACTTGCAAAAACATAGAAAAACGCTGTTTTGATCTATTCAAACTGACAAATTCATGTTTCTTTCGTGTGAAACGGCGATTTATGAGAAATGACGATAAAATTGCTGTTTTAAACTTGCAAAAACATAGAAAAACGCTGTTTTGAACTATTCAAACTGACAAATTCATGTTTCTTTCGTGCGAAACGGCGATTTATGAGAAATGACGATAAAATTGCTGTTTTAAACTTGCAAAAACATAGAAAAACGCTGTTTTCAAATATTCAAACTGATAAATTCATGTTTCTTACGTTCCAAACGGTGGATTTTTGTGAAATCACGATAAAATTGCTGTTTTAAACTTGCAAAAACATTGAAAAACGCTGTTTTCAACTATTCAAACTGACAAATTCATGTTTCTTCCGTACGAAACGGCGATTTATGAGAAATTACGATAAAATTGCTGTTTTAAACTTGCAAAAACATAGAAAAACGCTGTTTTGAACTATTCAAACTGACAAATTCATGTTTCTTTCGTGTGAAACGGCGATTTATGAGAAATGACGATAAAATTGCTGTTTTAAACTTGCAAAAACATAGAAAAACGCTGTTTTGAACTACTCAAACTGACAAATTCATGTTTCTTTCGTGCGAAACGGCGATTTATGATAAATGACGATAAAATTGCTGTTTTAAACTTGCAAAAACATAGAAAAACGCTGTTTTGAACTATTCAAACTGACAAATTCATGTTTCTTTCGTGTGAAACGGTGATTTATGAGAAATGACGATAAAATTGCTGTTTTAAACTTGCAAAAACATAGAAAAACGCTGTTTTGAAATATTCAAACTGACAAATTCATGTTTCTTTCGTGCGAAACGGCGATTTATGAGAAATGACGATAAAATTGCTGTTTTAAACTTGCAAAAACATATAAAAACGCTGTTTTCAACTATTCAAACTGATAAATTCATGTTTCTTACGTTCGAAACGGTGGATTTTTGTGAAATCACGATAAAATTGCTGTTTTAAACTTGCAAAAACATAGAAAAACGCTGTTTTGAACTATTCAAACTGATAAATTCATGTCTCTTACGTTCCAAACGGTGGATTTTTGTGAAATCACTATAAAATTGCTGTTTTAAACTTGCAAAAATATAGAAAAACGCTGTTTTCAACTATTCAAACTGATAAATTCATGTTTCTTACGATGGAAACGGTGAATTTTTGTGAAATCACGATAAAATTGCTGTTTTAAACTTGCAAAAACATAGAAAACGCTGTTTTGAACTATCCAAACTGACAAATACAGTTTTGTGGTTTGGGGTTCGAGGTTTGATGTTTGGGGTTGAGGTTTGGGGTTTGAGGTTTGGGGTTCGCGGTTTGAGGTTTGGGTTTGGGTTTCGGTGTTTGAGGTTTGGGGTTCGCGGTTTGAGGTTTGGGGTTGCGGTTCGGTGTTTGAGGTTTGGGGTTTGGGGTTCGAGGTTTGAGGTTTGGGGTTCGAGGTTTGAGGTTTGGGGTTGAGGTTTGGGGTTGAGGTTTAGGGTTGAGGTTTGGGGTTGAGGTTTGGGGTTGAGGTTTGGGGTTGAGGTTTAGGGTTGAGGTTTGGGGTTGAGGTTTGGGGTTGAGGTTTGGGGTTGAGGTTTGGGGTTGAGGTTTGGGGTTGAGGTTTGGGGTTGAGGTTTGGGGTTGAGGTTTGGGGTTTGAGGTTAGGGATTTGAGGTTCGAAGTTTGAGGTTTGGGGTTTGAGGTTTGGGGTTGGGGGTTCGAGTTTTGGGGTTTGGGGTTGAGGTTTGGGGTTTAGGTATTAAACTTGCAAAAACATAGAAAAACGCTGTTTTGAACTATTCAAACTGACAAATTCATGTTTCTTTCGTGTGAAACGGCGATTTATGAGAAATGACGATAAAATTGCTGTTTTAAACTTGCAAAAACATAGAAAAACCCTGTTTTGAACTATTCAAACTGACAAATTCATGTTTCTTTCGTGCGAAACGGCGATTTATGATAAATGACGATAAAATTGCTGTTTTAAACTTGCAAAAACATAGAAAAACGCTGTTTTGAACTATTCAAACTGATAAATTCATGTCTCTTACGTTCCAAACGGTGGATTTTTGTGAAATCACTATAAAATTGCTGTTTTAAACTTGCAAAAATATAGAAAAACGCTGTTTTCAACTATTCAAACTGATAAATTCATGTTTCTTACGATGGAAACGGTGAATTTTTGTGAAATCACGATAAAATTGCTGTTTTAAACTTGCAAAAACATAGAAAACGCTGTTTTGAACTATCCAAACTGACAAATACAGTTTTGTGGTTTGGGGTTCGAGGTTTGATGTTTGGGGTTGAGGTTTGGGGTTTGAGGTTTGGGGTTCGCGGTTTGAGGTTTGGGTTTGGGTTTCGGTGTTTGAGGTTTGGGGTTCGCGGTTTGAGGTTTGGGGTTGCGGTTCGGTGTTTGAGGTTTGGGGTTTGGGGTTCGAGGTTTGAGGTTTGGGGTTCGAGGTTTGAGGTTTGGGGTTGAGGTTTGGGGTTGAGGTTTAGGGTTGAGGTTTGGGGTTGAGGTTTGGGGTTGAGGTTTAGGGTTGAGGTTTGGGGTTGAGGTTTGGGGTTGAGGTTTGGGGTTGAGGTTTGGGGTTGAGGTTTGGGGTTGAGGTTTGGGGTTGAGGTTTGGGGTTTGAGGTTAGGGATTTGAGGTTCGAAGTTTGAGGTTTGGGGTTTGAGGTTTGGGGTTGGGGGTTCGAGTTTTGGGGTTTGGGGTTGAGGTTTGGGGTTTAGGTATTAAACTTGCAAAAACATAGAAAAACGCTTTTTTGAACTACTCAAACTGACAAATTCATGTTTCTTCCGTGCGAAACGGCGATTTATGAGAAATTACTATAAAATTGCTGTTATAAACTTGCAAAAACATAGAAAAACGCTGTTTTCAACTATTCAAACTGATAAATTCATGTTTCTTACATTCCAAACGGTGGATTTTTGTGAAATCACGATAAAATTGCTGTTTTAAACTTGCAAAAACATTGAAAAACGCTGTTTTCAACTATTCAAACTGACAAATTCATGTTTCTTCCGTGCGAAACGGCGATTTATGAGAAATTACGATAAAACTGCTGTTTTTAACTTGCAAAAACATAGAAAAACGCTGTTTTGAACTATTCAAACTGGCAAATTCATGTTTCTTTCGTGTGAAACGGCGATTTATGAGAAATGACGATAAAATTGCTGTTTTAAACTTGCAAAAACATAGAAAAACGCTGTTTTGAACTATTCAAACGGACAAATTCATGTTTCTTTCGTGTGAAACGGCGATTTATGAGAAATTACTATAAAATTGCTGTTTTAAACTTGCAAAAACATAGAAAAACGCTGTTTTGAACTATTCAAACTGACAAATTCATGTTTCTTTCGTGCTTAACGGCGATTTATGA
This sequence comes from Poecilus cupreus, assembly GCA_963942605.1. NCBI lineage: Eukaryota > Metazoa > Arthropoda > Insecta > Coleoptera > Carabidae > Poecilus > Poecilus cupreus. Next base: position 96,206 of record CAWWDY010000849.1, on the reverse strand, counting down.
GAAATGACGATAAAATTGCTGTTTTAAACTTGCAAAAACATAGGAAAACGCTGTTTTGAACTATTCAAACTGACAAATTCATGTTTCTTTCGTGCGAAACGGCAATTTATGAGAAATGACGATAAAATTGCTGTTTTAAACTAGCAAAAACATAGAGAAACGCTGTTTTGAACTATTCAAACTAACAAATTCATGTTTCTTTTGTGCGAAACGGCGATTTATGAGAAATGACGATAAAATTGCTGTTTTAAACTTGCAAAAACATTGAAAAATGCTGTTTTCAACTATTCAAACTGACAAATTCATGTTTCTTCCGTGCGAAACGGCGATTTATGAGAAATTACGATAAAATTGCTGTTTTAAACTTGCAAAAACATAGAAAAACGCTGTTTTGAACTATTCAAACTGACAAATTCATGTTTGTTTCGTGCGAAACGGCGATTTATGAGAAATGACGATAAAATTGCTGTTTTAAACTTGCAAAAACATAGAAAAACGCTGTTTTCAACTATTCAAATTGATAAATTCATGTTTCTTACGTTCCAAACGGTGGATTTTTGTGAAATCACGATAAAATTGCTGTTTTAAACTTGCAAAAACATTGAAAAACGCTGTTTTCAACTATTCAAACTGATAAATTCATGTTTCTTACATTCCAAACGGTGGATTTTTGTGAAATCACGATAAAATTGCTGTTTTAAACTTGCAAAAACATTGAAAAACGCTGTTTTCAACTATTCAAACTGACAAATTCATGTTTCTTCCGTGCGAAACGGCGATTTATGAGAAATTACGATAAAACTGCTGTTTTAAACTTGCAAAAACATAGAAAAACGCTGTTTTGAACTATTCAAACTGGCAAATTCATGTTTCTTTCGTGTGAAACGGCGATTTATGAGAAATGACGATAAAATTGCTGTTTTAAACTTGCAAAAACATAGAAAAACGCTGTTTTGAACTATTCAAACGGACAAATTCATGTTTCTTTCGTGTGAAACGGCGATTTATGAGAAATTACTATAAAATTGCTGTTTTAAACTTGCAAAAAAATAGAAAAACGCTGTTTTGAACTATTCAAACTGACAAATTCATGTTTCTTTCGTGCGAAACGGCGATTTATGAGAAATGACGATAAAATTGCTGTTTTAAACTTGCAAAAACATAGAAAAACGCTGTTTTCAACTATTCAAAATGATAAATTCATGTTTCTTACGTTCCAAACGGTGGATTTTTGTAAAATCACGATAAAATTGCTGTTTTAAACTTGCAAAAACATTGAAAAACTCTGTTTTCAACTATTCAAACTGACAAATTCATGTTTCTTCCGTGCGAAACGGCGATTTATGAGAAATTACGATAAAATTGCTGTTTTAAACTTGCAAAAACATAGAAAAACGCTGTTTTGAACTATTCAAACTGACAAATTCATGTTTCTTTCGTGTGAAACGGCGATTTATGAGAAATGACGATAAAATTGCTGTTTTAAACTTGCAAAAACATAGTAAACGCTGTTTTGAACTATTAAAACTGACAAATTCATGTTTCTTTTGTGCGAAACGGCGATTTATGATAAATGACGATAAAATTGCTGTTTTAAACTTGCAAAAACTTAGAAAAACGCTGTTTTGAACGATTCAAACTGACAAATTCATGTTTCTTTCGTGTGAAACGGCGATTTATGAGAAATGACGATAAAATTGATGTTTTAAACTTGCAAAAACATAGAAAAACGCTGTTTTGAACTATTCAAACTGACAAATTCATGTTTCTTTTGTGCGAAACGGCGATTTATGAGAAATGACGATAAAATTGCTGTTTTAAACTTGCAAAAACATAGAAAAACGCTGTTTTGAACTATTCAAACTGACAAATTCATGTTTCTTTCGTGCGAAACGGCGATTTATGAGAAATGACGATAAAATTGCTGTTTTAAACTTGCAAAAACATAGAAAAACGCTGTTTTCAACTATTAAAATTGATAAATTCATGTTTCTTACGTTCCAAACGGTGGATTTTTGTGAAATCACGATAAAATTGCTGTTTTAAACTTGCAAAAACATTGAAAAACGCTGTTTTCAACTATTCAAACTGACAAATTCATGTTTCTTCTGTGCGAAACGGCGATTTATGAGAAATTACGATAAAATTGCTGTTTTAAACTTGCAAAAACATAGAAAAACGCTGTTTTGAACTATTCAAACTGACAAATTCATGTTTCTTTCGTGTGAAACGGCGATTTATGAGAAATGACGATAAAATTGCTGTTTTAAACTTGCAAAAACATAGAAAAACGCTGTTTTGAACTACTCAAACTGACAAATTCATGTTTCTTTCGTGCGAAACGGCGATTTATGATAAATGACGATAAAATTGCTGTTTTAAACTTGCAAAAACATAGAAAAACGCTGTTTTGAACTATTCAAACTGACAAACTCATGTTTCTTTCGTGTGAAACGGCGATTTATGAGAAATGACGATAAAATTGCTGTTTTAAACTTGCAAAAACATAGATAAACGCTGTTTTGAACTATTCAAACTGGCAAATTCATGTTTCTTTCGTGTGAAACGGCGATTTATGAGAAATGACGATAAAATTGCTGTTTTAAACTTGCAAAAACATAGAAAAACGCTGTTTTGAACTATTCAAACGGACAAATTCATGTTTCTTTCGTGTGAAACGGCGATTTATGAGAAATTACTATAAAATTGCTGTTTTAAACTTGCAAAAACATAGAAAAACGCTGTTTTAAACTATTCAAACTGACAAATTCATGTTTCTTTTGTGCGAAACGGCGATTTATGAGAAATGACGATAAAATTGCTGTTTTAAACTTGCAAAAACATAGAAAAACGCTGTTTTCAATTATTCAAATTGATAAATTCATGTTTCTTACGTTCCAAACGGTGGATTTTTGTGAAATCACGATAAAATTGCTGTTTTAAACTTGCAAAAACATTGAAAAACTCTGTTTTCAACTATTCAAACTGACAAATTCATGTTTCTTCCGTGCGAAACGGCGATTTATGAGAAATTACGATAAAATTGCTGTTTTAAACTTGCAAAAACATAGAAAAACGCTGTTTTGAACTATTCAAACTGACAAATTCATGTTTCTTTCGTGTTAAACGGCGATTTATGAGAAATGACGATAAAATTGCTGTTTTAAACTTGCAAAAACATAGAAAAACGCTGTTTTGAACTACTCAAACTGACAAATTCATGTTTCTTTTGTGCGAAACGGCGATTTATGATAAATGACGATAAAATTGCTGTTTTAAACTTGCAAAACTTAGAAAAACGCTGTTTTGAACTATTCAAACTGACAAATTCATGTTTCTTTCGTGTGAAACGGCGATTTATGAGAAATGACGATAAAATTGCTGTTTTAAACTTGCAAAAACATAGAAAGACGCTGTTTTGAACTATTCAAACTGACAAATTCATGTTTCTTTTATGCGAAACGGCGATTTATGAGAAATGACGATAAAATTGCTGTTTTAAACTTGCAAAAACATAGAAAAACGCTGTTTTGAACTATTCAAACTGACAAATTCATGTTTCTTTCGTGCGAAACGGCGATTTATGAGAAATGACGATAATATTGCTGTTTTAAACTTGCAAAAACATAGAAAAACGTTGTTTTCAACTATTCAAATTGATAAATTCATGTTTCTTACGTTCCAAACGGTGGATTTTTGTGAAATCACGATAAAATTGCTGTTTTAAACTTGCAAAAACATTGAAAAACGCTGTTTTCAACTATTCAAACTGACAAATTCATGTTTCTTCCGTGCGAAACGGCGATTTATGAGAAATTACGATAAAATTGCTGTTTTAAACTTGCAAAAACATAGAAAAACGCTGTTTTGAACTATTCAAACTGACAAATTCATGTTTCTTTCGTGTGAAACGGCGATTTATGAGAAATGACGATAAAATTGCTGTTTTAAACTTGCAAAAACATAGAAAAACGCTGTTTTGAACTACTCAAACTGACAAATTCATGTTTCTTTCGTGCGAAACGGCGATTTATGATAAATGACGATAAAATTGCTGTTTTAAACTTGCAAAAACATAGAAAAACGCTGTTTTGAACTATTCAAACTGACAAATTCATGTTTCTTTCGTGTGAAACGGCGATTTATGAGAAATGACGATAAAATTGCTGTTTTAAACTTGCAAAAACATAGAAAAACGCTGTTTTGAAATATTCAAACTGACAAATTCATGTTTCTTTCGTGCGAAACGGCGATTTATGAGAAATGACGATAAAATTGCTGTTTTAAACTTGCAAAAATATAGAAAAACGCTGTTTTCAACTATTCAAACTGATAAATTCATGTTTCTTACGTTCGAAACGGTGGATTTTTGTGAAATCACGATAAAATTGCTGTTTTAAACTTGCAAAAACATAGAAAAACGCGATTTTGAACTATTTAAACTGATAAATTCATGTTTCTTACGTTGGAAACGGTGGATTTTTGCGAAATCACGATAAAATTGCTGTTATAAACTTGCAAAACATTGAAAAACGCTGTTTTTAACTATTCAAACTGACAAATTCATGTTTCTTCCGTGCGAAACGGCGATTTATGAGAAATTACGATAAAATTGCTGTTTTAAACTTGCAAAAACATAGAAAAACGCTGTTTTGAACTATTCAAACTGACAAATTCATGTTTCTTTCGTGTGAAACGGCGATTTATGAGAAATTACGATAAAGTTGCTGTTTTAATCTTGCAAAAACATAGAAAAACGCTGTTTTGAACTACTCAAACTGACAAATTCATGTTTCTTCCGTGCGAAACGGCGATTTATGAGAAATTACTATAAAATTGCTGTTATAAACTTGCAAAAACATAGAAAAACGCTGTTTTAAACTATTCAAACTGACAAATTCATGTTTCTTTCGTGTGAAACGGCGATTTATGAGAAATGACGATAAAATTGCTGTTTTAAACTTGCAAAAACATAGAAAAACGCTGTTTTGAACTATTCAAACTGACAAATTCATGTTTCTTACGTGTGAAACGGCGATTTATGAGAAATGACGATAAAATTGCTGTTTTAAACTTGCAAAAACATAGAAAAACGCTGTTTTGAACTATTCAAACTGACAAATTCATGTTTCTTTCGCGCGAAACGGCGATTTATGAGAAATGACGATAAAATTGCTGTTTTAAACTTGCAAAAACATAGAAAAACGCTGTTTTCAACTATTCAAACTGATAAAGTCATGTTTCTTACATTCCAAACGGTGGATTTTTGTGAAATCACGATAAAATTGCTGCTTTAAACTTGCAAAAACATTGAAAAACGCTGTTTTCAACTATTCAAACTGACAAATTCATGTTTCTTCCGTGCGAAACGGATATTTATGAGAAATTACGATAAAACTGCTGTTTTAAACTTGCAAAAACATAGAAAAACGCTGTTTTGAACTATTAAAACTGGCAAATTCATGTTTCTTTCGTGTGAAACGGCGATTTATGAGAAATGACGATAAAATTGCTGTTTTAGACTTGCAAAAACATAGAAAACGCTGTTTTGAACTATTCAAACGGACAAATTCATGTTTCTTTCGTGTGAAACGGCGATTTATGAGAAATTACTATAAAATTGCTGTTTTAAACTTGCAAAAACATAGAAAAACGCTGTTTTGAACTATTCAAACTGACAAATTCATGTTTCTTTCGTGCGAAACGGCGATTTATGAGAAATGACGATAAAATTGCTGTTTTAAACTTGCAAAAACATAGAAAAACGCTGTTTTCAACTATTCAAACTGATAAAGTCATGTTTCTTACATTCCAAACGGTGGATTTTTGTGAAATCACGATAAAATTGCTGTTTTAAACTTGCAAAAACATTGAAAAACGCTGTTTTCAACTATTCAAACTGACAAATTCATGTTTCTTCCGTGCGAAACGGATATTTATGAGAAATTACGATAAAACTGCTGTTTTAAACTTGCAAAAACATAGAAAAACGCTGTTTTGAACTATTCAAACTGACAAATTCATGTTTCTTTCGTGCGAAACGGCGATTTATGAGAAATGACGATAATATTGCTGTTTTAAACTTGCAAAAACATAGAAAAACGCTGTTTTCAACTATTCAAATTGATAAATTCATGTTTCTTACGTTCCAAACGGTGGATTTTTGTGAAATCACGATAAAATTGCTGTTTTAAACTTGCAAAAACATTGAAAAACGCTGTTTTCAACTATTCAAACTGACAAATTCATGTTTCTTCCGTGCGAAACGGCGATTTATGAGAAATTACGATAAAATTGCTGTTTTAAACTTGCAAAAACATAGAAAAACGCTGTTTTGAACTATTCAAACTGACAAATTCATGTTTCTTTCGTGTGAAACGGCGATTTATGAGAAATGACGATAAAATTGCTGTTTTAAACTTGCAAAAACATAGAAAAACGCTGTTTTGAACTACTCAAACTGACAAATTCATGTTTCTTTCGTGCGAAACGGCGATTTATGATAAATGACGATAAATTTGCTGTTTTAAACTTGCAAAAACATAGAAAAACGCTGTTTTGAACTATTCAAACTGACAAATTCATGTTTCTTTCGTGTGAAACGGCGATTTATGAGAAATGACGATAAAATTGCTGTTTTAAACTTGCAAAAACATAGAAAAACGCTGTTTTGAAATATTCAAACTGACAAATTCATGTTTCTTTCGTGCGAAACGGCGATTTATGAGAAATGACGATAAAATCCTGTTTTAAACTTGCAAAAATATAGAAAAACGCTGTTTTCAACTATTCAAACTGATAAATTCATGTTTCTTACGTTCGAAACGGTGGATTTTTGTGAAATCACGATAAAATTGCGGTTTTAAACTTGCAAAAACATAGAAAAACGCGATTTTGAACTATTTAAACTGATAAATTCATGTTTCTTACGTTGGAAACGGTGGATTTTTGCGAAATCACGATAAAATTGCTGTTATAAACTTGCAAAACATTGAAAAACGCTGTTTTTAACTATTCAAACTGACAAATTCATGTTTCTTCCGTGCGAAACGGCGATTTATGAGAAATTACGATAAAATTGCTGTTTTAAACTTGCAAAAACATAAAAAAACGCTGTTCTGAACTATTCAAACTGACAAATTCATGTTTCTTTCGTGTGAAACGGCGATTTATGAGAAATTACGATAAAGTTGCTGTTTTAATCTTGCAAAAACATAGAAAAACGCTGTTTTGAACTACTCAAACTGACAAATTCATGTTTCTTCCGTGCGAAACGGCGATTTATGAGAAATTACTATAAAATTGCTGTTATAAACTTGCAAAAACATAGAAAAACGCTGTTTTAAACTATTCAAACTGACAAATTCATGTTTCTTTCGTGTGAAACGGCGATTTATGAGAAATGACGATAAAATTGCTGTTTTAAACTTGCAAAAACATAGAAAAACGCTGTTTTGAACTATTCAAACTGACAAATTCATGTTTCTTACGTGTGAAACGGCGATTTATGAGAAATGACGATAAAATTGCTGTTTTAAACTTGCAAAAACATAGAAAAACGCTGTTTTGAACTATTCAAACTGACAAATTCATGTTTCTTTCGTGCGAAACGGCGATTTATGAGAAATGACGATAAAATTGCTGTTTTAAACTTGCAAAAACATAGAAAAACGCTGTTTTCAACTATTCAAACTGATAAAGTCATGTTTCTTACATTCCAAACGGTGGATTTTTGTGAAATCACGATAAAATTGCTGTTTTAAACTTGCAAAAACATTGAAAAACGCTGTTTTCAACTATTCAAACTGACAAATTCATGTTTCTTCCGTGCGAAACGGATATTTATGAGAAATTACGATAAAAATGCTGTTTTAAACTTGCAAAAACATAGAAAAACGCTGTTTTGAACTATTCAAACTGGCAAATTCATGTTTCTTACGTGTGAAACGGCGATTTATGAGAAATGACGATAAAATTGCTGTTTTAAACTTGCAAAAACATAGAAAACGCTGTTTTGAACTATTCAAACGGACAAATTCATGTTTCTTTCGTGTGAAACGGCGATTTATGAGAAATTACTATAAAATTGCTGTTTTAAACTTGCAAAAACATAGAAAAACGCTGTTTTGAACTATTCAAACTGACAAATTCATGTTTCTTTCTTGCGAAACGGCGATTTATGAGAAATGACGATAAAATTGCTGTTTTAAACTTGCAAAAACATAGAAAAACGCTGTTTTAAACTATTCAAACTGATAAATTAATGTTTCTTACATTCCAAACGGTGGATTTTTGTGAAATCACGATAAAATTGCTGTTTTAAACTTGCAAAAACATTGAAAAACGCTGTTTTCAACTATTCAAACTGACAAATTCATGTTTCTTCCGTGCGAAACGGATATTTATGAGAAATTACGATAAAACTGCTGTTTTAAACTTGCAAAAACATAGAAAAACGCTGTTTTGAACTATTCAAACTGGCAAATTCATGTTTCTTTCGTGTGAAACGGCGATTTATGAGAAATGACGATAAAATTGCTGTTTTAAACTTGCAAAAACATAGAAAAACGCTGTTTTGAACTATTCAAACGGACAAATTCATGTTTCTTTCGTGTGAAACGGCGATTTATGAGAAATTACTATAAAATTGCTGTTTTAAACTTGCAAAAACATAGAAAAACGCTGTTTTGAACTATTCAAACTGACAAATTCATGTTTCTTTCGTGCGAAACGGCGATTTATGAGAAATGACGATAAAATTGCTGTTTTAAACTTGCAAAAACATAGAAAAATGCTGTTTTCAACTATTCAAACTGATAAATTCATGTTTCTTACGTTCCAAACGGTGGATATTTGTGAAATCACGATAAAATTGCTGTTTTAAACTTGCAAAAACATAGAAAAACGCTGTTTTGAACTATTCAAACTGGCAAATTCATGTTTCTTTTGTGTGAAACGGCGATTTATGAGAAATGACGATAGAATTGCTGTTTTAAACTTGCAAAAACATAGAAAAACGCTGTTTTGAACTATTCAAACGGACAAATTCATGTTTCTTTCGTGTGAAACGGCGATTTATGAGAAATTACTATAAAATTGCTGTTTTAAACTTGCAAAAACATAGAAAAACGCTGTTTTAAACTATTCAAACTGACAAATTCATGTTTCTTTCGTGCGAAAGGGCGATTTATGAGAAATGACGATAAAATTGCTTTTTTAAACTTGCAAAAACATAGAAAAACGCTGTTTTCAACTATTCAAATTGATAAATTCATGTTTCTTACGTTCCAAACGGTGGATTTTTGTGAAATCACGATAAAATTGCTGTTTTAAACTTGCAAAAACATTGAAAAACTCTGTTTTCAACTATTCAAACTGACAAATTCATGTTTCTTCCGTGCGAAACGGCGATTTATGAGAAATTACGATAAAATTGCTGTTTTAAACTTGCAAAAACATAGAAAAACGCTGTTTTGAACTATTCAAACTGACAAATTCATGTTTCTTTCGTGTGAAACGGCTATTTATGAGAAATGACGATAAAATTGCTGTTTTAAACTTGCAAAAACATAGAAAAACGCTGTTTTGAACTACTCAAACTGACAAATTCATGTTTCTTTTGTGCGAAACGGCGATTTATGATAAATGACGATAAAATTGCTGTTTTAAACTTGCAAAAACTTAGAAAAACGCTGTTTTGAACTATTCAAACTGACAAATTCATGTTTCTTTCGTGTGAAACGGCGATTTATGAGAAACGACGATAAAATTGCTGTTTTAAACTTGCAAAAACATAGAAAAACGCTGTTTTGAACTACTCAAACTGACAAATTCATGTTTCTTTTGTGCGAAACGGCGATTTATGATAAATGACGATAAAATTGCTGTTTTAAACTTGCAAAAACTTAGAAAAACGCTGTTTTGAACTATTCAAACTGACAAATTCATGTTTTTTTCGTGCGAAACGGCGATTTATGAGAAATGACGATAAAATTGCTGTTTTAAACTTGCAAAAATATAGAAAAACGCTGTTTTCAACTATTCAAACTGATAAATTCATGTTCCTTACGTTCGAAACGGTGGATTTTTGTGAAATCACGATAAAATTGCTGTTTTAAACTTGCAAAAACATAGAAAAACGCGATTTTGAATTATTCAAACTGATAAATTCATGTTTCTTACGTTGGAAACGGTGGATTTTTGCGAAATCACGATAAAATTGCTGTTATAAACTTGCAAAACATTGAAAAACGCTGTTTTTAACTATTCAAACTGACAAATTCATGTTTCTTCCGTGCGAAACGGCGATTTATGAGAAATTACGATAAAATTGCTGTTTTAAACTTGCAAAAACATAGAAAAACGCTGTTTTGAACTATTCAAACTGACAAATTCATGTTTCTTTCGTGTGAAACGGCGATTTATGAGAAATTACGATAAAGTTGCTGTTTTAATCTTGCAAAAACATAGAAAAACGCTGTTTTGAACTACTCAAACTGACAAATTCATGTTTCTTCCGTGCCAAACGGCGATTTATGAGAAATTACTATAAAATTGCTGTTATAAACTTGCAAAAACATAGAAAAACGCTGTTTTGAACTATTCAAACTGACAAATTCATGTTTCTTTCGTGTGAAACGGCGATTTATGAGAAATGACGATAAAATTGCTGTTTTAAACTTGCAAAAACATAGAAAAACGCTGTTTTGAACTATTCAAACTGACAAATTCATGTTTCTTACGTGTGAAACGGCGATTTATGAGAAATGACGATAAATTTGCTGTTTTAAACTTGCAAAAACATAGAAAAACGCTGTTTTCAACTATTCAAACTGATAAAGTCATGTTTCTTACATTCCAAACGGTGGATTTTTGTGAAATCACGATAAAATTGCTGTTTTAAACATGCAAAAACATTGAAAAACGCTGTTGTCAACTATTCAAACTGACAAATTCATGTTTCTTCCGTGCGAAACGGATATTTATGAGAAATTACGATAAAACTGCTGTTTTAAACTTGCAAAAACATAGAAAAACGCTGTTTTGAACTATTCAAACTGGCAAATTCATGTTTCTTTCGTGTGAAACGGCGATTTATGAGAAATGACGATAAAATTGCTGTTTTAAACTTGCAAAAACATAGAAAACGCTGTTTTGAACTATTCAAACGGACAAATTCATGTTTCTTTCGTGTGAAACGGCGATTTATGAGAAATTACTATAAAATTGCTGTTTTAAACTTGCAAAAACATAGAAAAACGCTGTTTTGAACTATTCAAACTGACAAATTCATGTTTCTTTCTTGCGAAACGGCGATTTATGAGAAATGACGATAAAATTGCTGTTTTAAACTTGCAAAAACATAGAAAAACGCTGTTTTCAACTATTCAAACTGATAAATTCATGTTTCTTACATTCCAAACGGTGGATTTTTGTGAAATCACGATAAAATTGCTGTTTTAAACTTGCAAAAACATTGAAAAACGCTGTTTTCAACTATTCAAACTGACAAATTCATGTTTCTTCCGTGCGAAACGGATATTTATGAGAAATTACGATAAAACTGCTGTTTTAAACTTGCAAAAACATAGAAAAACGCTGTTTTGAACTATTCAAACTGGCAAATTCATGTTTCTTTCGTGTGAAACGGCGATTTATGAGAAATGACGATAAAATTGCTGTTTTAAACTTGCAAAAACATAGAAAAACGCTGTTTTGAACTATTCAAACGGACAAATTCATGTTTCTTTCGTGTGAAACGGCGATTTATGAGAAATTACTATAAAATTGCTGTTTTAAACTTGCAAAAACATAGAAAAACGCTGTTTTGAACTATTCAAACTGACAAATTCATGTTTCTTTCGTGCGAAACGGCGATTTATGAGAAATGACGATAAAATTGCTGTTTTAAACTTGCAAAAACATAGAAAAATGCTGTTTTCAACTATTCAAACTGATAAATTCATGTTTCTTACGTTCCAAACGGTGGATATTTGTGAAATCACGATAAAATTGCTGTTTTAAACTTGCAAAAACATAGAAAAACGCTGTTTTGAACTATTCAAACTGGCAAATTCATGTTTCTTTCGTGTGAAACGGCGATTTATGAGAAATGACGATAAAATTGCTGTTTGAAACTTGCAAAAACATAGAAAAACGCTGTTTTGAACTATTCAAACGGACAAATTCATGTTTCTTTCGTGTGAAACGGCGATTTATGAGAAATTACTATAAAATTGCTGTTTTAAACTGGCAAAAACATAGAAAAACGCTGTTTTAAACTATTCAAACTGACAAATTCATGTTTCTTTCGTGCGAAAGGGCGATTTATGAGAAATGACGATAAAATTGCTGTTTTAAACTTGCAAAAACATAGAAAAACGCTGTTTTCAACTATTCAAATTGATAAATTCATGTTTCTTACGTTCCAAACGGTGGATTTTTGTGAAATCACGATAAAATTGCTGTTTTAAACTTGCAAAAACATTGAAAAACTCTGTTTTTAACTATTCAAACTGACAAATTCATGTTTCTTCCGTGCGAAACGGCGATTTATGAGAAATTACGATAAAATTGCTGTTTTAAACTTGCAAAAACATAGAAAAACGCTGTTTTGAACTATTCAAACTGACAAATTCATGTTTCTTTCGTGTGAAACGGCTATTTATGAGAAATGACGATAAAATTGCTGTTTTAAACTTGCAAAAACATAGAAAAACGCTGTTTTGAACTACTCAAACTGACAAATTCATGTTTCTTTTGTGCGAAACGGCGATTTATGATAAATGACGATAAAATTGCTGTTTTAAACTTGCAAAAACTTAGAAAAACGCTGTTTTGAACTATTCAAACTGACAAATTCATGTTTCTTTCGTGTGAAACGGCGATTTATGAGAAATGACGATAAAATTGCTGTTTTAAACTTGCAAAAACATAGAAAAACGCTGTTTTGAACTATTCAAACTGACAAATTCATGTTTCTTTTGTGCGAAACGGCGATTTATGAGAAATGACGATAAAATTGCTGTTTTAAACTTGCAAAAACATAGAAAAACGCTGTTTTGAACTATTCAAACTGACAAATTCATGTTTCTTTCGTGCGAAACGGCGATTTATGAGAAATGACGATAAAATTGCTGTTTTAAACTTGCAAAAACATAGAAAAACGCTGTTTTCAACTATTCAAATTGATAAATTCATGTTTCTTACGTTCCAAACGGTGGATTTTTGTGAAATCACGATAAAATTGCTGTTTTAAACTTGCAAAAACATTGAAAAACGCTGTTTTCAACTATTCAAACTGACAAATTCATGTTTCTTCCGTGCGAAACGGCGATTTATGAGAAATTACGATAAAATTGCTGTTTTAAACTTGCAAAAACATAGAAAAACGCTGTTTTGAACTATTCAAACTGACAAATTCATGTTTCTTTCGTGTGAAACGGCGATTTATGAGGAATGACGATAAAATTGCTGTTTTAAACTTGCAAAAACATAGAAAAACGATGTTTTGAACTACTCAAACTGACAAATTCATGTTTCTTTCGTGCGAAACGGCGATTTATGATAAATGACGATAAAATTGCTGTTTTAAACTTGCAAAAACATAGAAAAACGCTGTTTTGAACTATTCAAACTGACAAATTCATGTTTCTTTCGTGTGAAACGGCGATTTATGAGAAATGACGATAAAATTGCTGTTTTAAACTTGCAAAAACATAGAAAAACGCTGTTTTGAAATATTCAAACTGACAAATTCATGTTTCTTTCGTGCGAAACGGCGATTTATGAGAAATGACGATAAAATTGCTGTTTTAAACTTGCAAAAATATAGAAAAACGCTGTTTTCAACTATTCAAACTGATAAATTCATGTTTCTTACGTTCGAAACGGTGGATTTTTGTGAAATCACGATAAAATTGCTGTTTTAAACTTGCAAAAACATAGAAAAACGCGATTTTGAACTATTCAAACTGATAAATTCATGTTTCTTACGTTGGAAACGGTGGATTTTTGCAAAATCACGATAAAATTGCTGTTATAAACTTGCAAAACATTGAAAAACGCTGTTTTCAACTATTCAAACTGACAAATTCATGTTTCTTCCGTGCGAAACGGCGATTTATGAGAAATTACGATAAAATTGCTGTTTTAAACTTGCAAAAACATAGAAAAACGCTGTTTTGAACTATTCAAACTGGCAAATTCATGTTTCTTTCGTGTGAAACGGCGATTTATGAGAAATGACGATAAAATTGCTGTTTTAAACTTGCAAAAACATAGAAAAACGCTGTTTTGAACTATTCAAACGGACAAATTCATGTTTCTTTCGTGTGAAACGGCGATTTATGAAAAATGACGATAAAATTGCTGTTTTAAACTTGCAAAAACATAGAAAAACGCTGTTTTTAACTATTCAAATTGATAAATTCATGTTTCTTACGTTCCAAACGGTGGATTTTTGTAAAATCACGATAAAATTGCTGTTTTAAACTTGCAAAAACATTGAGAAACGCTGTTTTCAACTATTCAAACTGACAAATTCATGTTTCTTCCATGCGAAACGGCGATTTATGAGAAATTTCGATAAAATTGCTGTTTTAAACTTGCAAAAACATAGAAAAACGCTGTTTTGAACTATTCAAACTGACAAATTCATGTTTCTTTCGTGTGAAACGGCGATTTATGAGAAATGACGATAAAATTGCTGTTTTAAACTTGCAAAAACATAGAAAAACGCTGTTTTGAAATATTCAAACTGACAAATTCATGTTTCTTTCATGCGAAACGGCGATTTATGAGAAATGACGATAAAATTGCTGTTTTAAACTTGCAAAAACATAGAAAAACGCTGTTTTCAACTATTCAAACTGATAAATTCATGTTTCTTACGTTCGAAACGGTGGATTTTTATTGAAATCACGATAAAATTGCTGTTTTAAACTTGCAAAAACATAGAAAAACGCTGTTTTGAACTATTCAAACTGATAAATTCATGTTTCTTACGTTGGAAACGGTGGATTTTTGTGAAATCACGATAAAATTGCTGTTTTAAACTTGCAAAAATATTGAAAAACGCTGTTTTCAACTATTCAAACTGACAAATTCATGTTTCTTCCGTGCGAAACGGCGATTTATGAGAAATTACGATAAAGTTGCTGTTTTAATCTTGCAAAAACATAGAAAAACGCTGTTTTGAACTACTCAAACTGACAAATTCATGTTTCTTCCGTGCGAAACGGCGATTTATGAGAAATTACTATAAAATTGCTGTTATAAACTTGCAAAAACATAGAAAAACGCTGTTTTGAACTATTCAAACTGACAAATTCATGTTTCTTTCGTGTGAAACGGCGATTTATGAGAAATGACGATAAAATTGCTGTTTTAAACTTGCAAAAACATAGAAAAACGCTGTTTTGAACTATTCAAACTGACAAATTCATGTTTCTTACGTGTGAAACGGCGATTTATGAGAAATGACGATAAAATTGCTGTTTTAAACTTGCAAAAACATAGAAAAACGCTGTTTTGAACTATTCAAACTGACAAATTCATGTTTCTTTCGTGCGAAACGGCGATTTATGAGAAATGACGATAAAATTGCTGTTTTAAACTTGCAAAAACATAGAAAAACGCTGTTTTCAACTATTCAAACTGATAAAGTCATGTTTCTTACATTCCAAACAGTGGATTTTTGTGAAATCACGATAAAATTGCTGTTTTAAACTTGCAAAAACATTGAAAAACGCTGTTTTCAACTATTCAAACTGACAAATTCATGTTTCTTCCGTGCGAAACGGATATTTATGAGAAATTACGATAAAACTGCTGTTTTAAACTTGCAAAAACATAGAAAAACGCTGTTTTGAACTATTCAAACTGGCAAATTCATGTTTCTTTCGTGTGAAACGGCGATTTATGAGAAATGACGATAAAATTGCTGTTTTAAACTTGCAAAAACATAGATAACGCTGTTTTGAACTATTCAAACGGACAAATTCATGTTTCTTTCGTGTGAAACGGCGATTTATGAGAAATTACTATAAAATTGCTGTTTTAAACTTGCAAAAACATAGAAAAACGCTGTTTTGAACTATTCAAACTGACAAATTCATGTTTCTTTCTTGCGAAACGGCGATTTATGAGAAATGACGATAAAATTGCTGTTTTAAACTTGCAAAAACATAGAAAAACGCTGTTTTCAACTATTCAAACTGATAAATTCATGTTTCTTACATTCCAAACGGTGGATTTTTGTGAAATCACGATAAAATTGCTATTTTAAACTTGCAAAAACATTAAAAAACGCTGTTTTCAACTATTCAAACTGACAAATTCATGTTTCTTCCGTGCGAAACGGATATTTATGAGAAATTACGATAAAACTGCTGTTTTAAACTTGCAAAAACATAGAAAAACGCTGTTTTGAACTATTCAAACTGGCAAATTCATGTTTCTTTCGTGTGAAACGGCGATTTATGAGAAATGACGATAAAATTGCTGTTTTAAACTTGCAAAAACATAGAAAAACGCTGTTTTGAACTATTCAAACGGACAAATTCATGTTTCTTTCGTGTGAAACGGCGATTTATGAGAAATTACTATAAAATAGCTGTTTTAAACTTGCAAAAACATAGAAAAACGCTGTTTTGAACTATTCAAACTGACAAATTCATGTTTCTTTCGTGCGAAACGGCGATTTATGAGAAATGACGATAAAATTGCTGTTTTAAACTTGCAAAAACATAGAAAAATGCTGTTTTCAACTATTCAAACTGATAAATTCATGTTTCTTACGTTCCAAACGGTGGATATTTGTGAAATCACGATAAAATTGCTGTTTTAAACTTGCAAAAACATAGAAAAACGCTGTTTTGAACTATTCAAACTGGCAAATTCATATTTCTTTCGTGTGAAACGGCGATTTATGAGAAATGACGATAAAATTGCTGTTTTAAACTTGCAAAAACATAGAAAAACGCTGTTTTGAACTATTCAAACGGACAAATTCATGTTTCTTTCGTGTGAAACGGCGATTTATGAGAAATTACAATAAAATTGCTGTTTTAAACTTGCAAAAACATAGAAAAACGCTGTTTTGAACTATTCAAACTGACAAATTCATGTTTCTTTCGTGTGAAACGGCGATTTATGAGAAATGACGATAAAATTGCTGTTTTAAACTTGCAAAAACATAGAAAAACGCTGTTTTGAACTACTCAAACTTACAAATTCATGTTTCTTTTGTGCGAAACGGCGATTTATGATAAATGACGATAAAATTGCTGTTTTAAACTTGCAAAAACTTAGAAAAACGCTGTTTTGAACTATTCAAACTGACAAATTCATGTTTCTTTCGTGTGAAACGGCGATTTAAGAGAAATGACGATAAAATTGCTGTTTTAAACTTGCAAAAACATAGAAAAACGCTGTTTTGAACTATTCAAACTGACAAATTCATGTTTCTTTCGTGCGAAACGGCGATTTATGAGAAATGACGATAAAATTGCTGTTTTAAACTTGCAAAAACATAGAAAAACGCTGTTTTGAACTATTCAAATTGATAAATTCATGTTTCTTTCGTGTGAAACGGCGATTTATGAGAAATTACAATAAAATTGCTGTTTTAAACTTGCAAAAACATAGAAAAACGCTGTTTTGAACTACTCAAACTTACAAATTCATGTTTCTTTTGTGCGAAACGGCGATTTATGATAAATGACGATAAAATTGCTGTTTTAAACTTGCAAAAACTTAGAAAAACGCTGTTTTGAACTATTCAAACTGACAAATTCATGTTTCTTTCGTGTGAAACGGCGATTTATGAGAAATGACGATAAAATTGCTGTTTTAAACTTGCAAAAACATAGAAAAACGCTGTTTTGAACTATTCAAACTGACAAATTCATGTTTCTTTCTTGCGAAACGGCGATTTATGAGAAATGACGATAAAATTGCTGTTTTAAACTTGCAAAAACATAGAAAAACGCTGTTTTCAACTATTCAAACTGATAAATTCATGTTTCTTACATTCCAAATGGTGGATTTTTGTGAAATCACGATAAAATTGCTGTTTTAAACTTGCAAAAACATTGAAAAACGCTGTTTTCAACTATTCAAACTGACAAATTCATGTTTCTTCCGTGCGAAACGGATATTTATGAGAAATTACGATAAAACTGCTGTTTTAAACTTGCAAAAACATAGAAAAACGCTGTTTTGAACTATTCAAACTGGCAAATTCATGTTTCTTTCGTGTGAAACGGCGATTTATGAGAAATGACGATAAAATTGCTGTTTTAAACTTGCAAAAACATAGAAAAACGCTGTTTTGAACTATTCAAACGGACAAATTCATGTTTCTTTCGTGTGAAACGGCGATTTATGAGAAATTACTATAAAATTGCTGTTTTAAACTTGCAAAAACATAGAAAAACGCTGTTTTGAACTATTCAAACTGACAAATTCATGTTTCTTTCGTGCGAAACGGCGATTTATGAGAAATGACGATATAATTGCTGTTTTAAACTTGCAAAAACATAGAAAAATGCTGTTTTCAACTATTCAAACTGATAAATTCATGTTTCTTACGTTCCAAACGGTGGATATTTGTGAAATCACGATAAAATTGCTGTTTTAAACTTGCAAAAACATTGAAAAACGCTGTTTTCAACTATTCAAACTGACAAATTCATGTTTCTTCCGTGCGAAACGGCGATTTATGAGAAATTACAATAAAATTGCTGTTTTAAACTTGCAAAAACATAGAAAAACGCTGTTTTGAACTATTCAAACTGACAAATTCATGTTTCTTTCGTGTGAAACGGCGATTTATGAGAAATGACGATAAAATTGCTGTTTTAAACTTGCAAAAACATAGAAAAACGCTGTTTTGAACTACTCAAACTGACAAATTCATGTTCCTTTCGTGCGAAACGGCGATTTATGATAAATGACGATAAAATTGCTGTTTTAAACTTGCAAAAACATAGAAAAACGCTGTTTTGAACTATTCAAACTGACAAATTCATGTTTCTTTCGTGTTAAACGGCGATTTATGAGAAATGACGATAAAATTGCTGTTTTAAACTTGCAAAAACATAGAAAAACGCTGTTTTGAAATATTCAAACTGACAAATTCATGTTTCTTTCGTGCGAAACGGCGATTTATGAGAAATGACGATAAAATTGCTGTTTTAAACTTGCAAAAACATAGAAAAACGCTGTTTTAAACTATTCAAACTGATAAATTCATGTTTCTTACGTTCGAAACGTTGGATTTTTGTGAAATCACGATAAAATTGCTGTTTTAAACTTGCAAAAACATAGAAAAACGCTGTTTTGAACTATTCAAACTGATAAATTCATGTTTCTTACGTTGGAAACGGTGGATTTTTGCGAAATCACGATAAAATTGCTGTTTTAAACTTGCAAAACATTGAAAAACGCTGTTTTCAACTATTCAAACTGACAAATTCATGTTTCTTCCGTGCGAAACGGCGATTTATGAGAAATTACGATAAAATTGCTGTTTTAAACTTGCAAAAACATAGAAAAACGCTGTTTTGAACTACTCAAACTGACAAATTCATGTTTCTTTCGTGCGAAACGGCGATTTATGATAAATGACGATAAAATTGCTGTTTTAAACTTGCAAAAACTTAGAAAAACGCTGTTTTGAACTATTCAAACTGACAAATTCATGTTTCTTTCGTGTGAAACGGCGATTTATGAGAAATGACGATAAAATTGCTGTTTTAAACTTGCAAAAACATAGAAAAACGCTGTTTTAAACTATTCAAACTGACAAATTCATGTTTCTTTCGTGCGAAACGGCGATTTATGAGAAATGACGATAAAATTGCTGTTTTAAACTTGCAAAAACATAGAAAAACGCTGTTTTGAACTATTCAAACTGACAAATTCATGTTTCTTTCGTGCGAAACGGCGATTTATGAGAAATGACGATAAAATTGCTGTTTTAAACTTGCAAAAACATAGAAAAACGCTGTTTTTAACTATTCAAATTGATAAATTCATGTTTCTTACGTTCCAAACGGTGGATTTTTGTGAAATCACGATAAAATTGCTGTTTTAAACTTGCAAAAACATTGAAAAACTCTGTTTTCAACTATTCAAACTGACAAATTCATGTTTCTTCCGTGCGAAACGGCGATTTATGAGAAATTACGATAAAATTGCTGTTTTAAACTTGCAAAAACATAGAAAAACGCTGTTTTGAACTATTCAAACTGACAAATTCATGTTTCTTCCGTGTGAAACGGCGATTTATGAGAAATGACGATAAAATTGCTGTTTTAAACTTGCAAAAACATAGAAAAACTCTGTTTTGAACTACTCAAACTGACAAATTCATGTTTCTTTCGTGCGAAACGGCGATTTATGAGAAATGACGATAAAATTGCTGTTTTAAACTTGCAAAAACATAGAAAAACGCTGTTTTCAACTATTCAAATTGATAAATTCATGTTTCTTACGTTCCAAACGGTGGATTTTTGTGAAATCACGATAAAATTGCTGTTTTAAACTTGCAAAAACATTGAAAAACGCTGTTTTCAACTATTCAAACTGACAAATTCATGTTTCTTCCGTGCGAAACGGCGATTTATGAGAAATTACGATAAAATTGCTGTTTTAAACTTGCAAAAACATAGAAAAACGCTGTTTTGAACTATTCAAACTGACAAATTCATGTTTCTTTCGTGTGAAACGGCGATTTATGAGAAATGACGATAAAATTGCTGTTTTAAACTTGCAAAAACATAGAAAAACGCTGTTTTGAACTACTTAAACTGACAAATTCATGTTCCTTTCGTGCGAAACGGCGATTTATGATAAATGACGATAAAATTGCTGTTTTAAACTTGCAAAAACATAGAAAAACGCTGTTTTGAACTATTCAAACTGACAAATTCATGTTTCTTTCGTGCGAAACGGCGATTTATGAGAAATGACGATAAAATTGCTGTTTTAAACTTGCAAAAACATAGAAAAACGCTGTTTTTAACTATTCAAATTGATAAATTCATGTTTCTTACGTTCCAAACGGTGGATTTTTGTGAAATCACGATAAAATTGCTGTTTTAAACTTGCAAAAACATTGAAAAACTCTGTTTTCAACTTTCAAACTGACAAATTCATGTTTCTTCCGTGCGAAACGGCGATTTATGAGAAATTACGATAAAATTGCTGTTTTAAACTTGCAAAAACATAGAAAAACGCTGTTTTGAACTATTCAAACTGACAAATTCATGTTTCTTCCGTGTGAAACGGCGATTTATGAGAAATGACGATAAAATTGCTGTTTTAAACTTGCAAAAACATAGAAAAACTCTGTTTTGAACTACTCAAACTGACAAATTCATGTTTCTTTCGTACGAAACGGCGATTTATGAGAAATGACGATAAAATTGCTGTTTTAAACTTGCAAAAACATAGAAAAACGCTGTTTTCAACTATTCAAATTGATAAATTCATGTTTCTTACGTTCCAAACGGTAGATTTTTGTAAAATCACGATAAAATTGCTGTTTTAAACTTGCAAAAACATTGAAAAACGCTGTTTTCAACTATTCAAACTGACAAATTCATGTTTCTTCCGTGCGAAACGGCGATTTATGAGAAATTACGATAAAATTGCTGTTTTAAACTTGCAAAAACATAGAAAAACGCTGTTTTGAACTATTCAAACTGACAAATTCATGTTTCTTTCGTGTGAAACGGCGATTTATGAGAAATGACGATAAAATTGCTGTTTTAAACTTGTAAAAACATAGAAAAACGCTGTTTTGAACTACTCAAACTGACAAATTCATGTTCCTTTCGTGCGAAACGGCGATTTATGATAAATGACGATAAAATTGCTGTTTTAAACTTGCAAAAACATAGAAAAACGCTGTTTTGAACTATTCAAACTGACAAATTCATGTTTCTTTCGTGTGAAACGGCGATTTATGAGAAATGACGATAAAATTGCTGTTTTAAACTTGCAAAAACATAGAAAAACGCTGTTTTGAAATATTCAAACTGACAAATTCATATTTCTTTCGTGCGAAACGGCGATTTATGAGAAATGATGATAAAATTGCTGTTTTAAACTTGCAAAAACATAGAAAAACGCTGTTTTCAACTATTCAAACTGATAAATTCATGTTTCTTACGTTTGAAACGGTGGATTTTTGTGAAATCACGATAAAATTGCTGTTTTAAACTTGCAAAAACATAGAAAAACGCTGTTTTGAACTATTCAAACTGATAAATTCATGTTTCTTACGTTGGAAACGGTGGATTTTTGCGAAATCACGATAAAATTGCTGTTTTAAACTTGCAAAACATTGAAAAACGCTGTTTTCAACTATTCAAACTGACAAATTCATGTTTCTTCCGTGCGAAACGGCGATTTATGAGAAATTACGATAAAATTGCTGTTTGAAACTTGCAAAAACATAGAAAAACGCTGTTTTGAACTATTTAAACTGACAAATTCATGTTTCTTTCGTGTGAAACGGCGATTTATGAGAAATGACGATAAAATTGCTGTTTTAAACTTGCAAAAACATAGAAAAACGCTGTTTTGAACTACTCAAACTGACAAATTCATGTTTCTTTCGTGCGAAACGGCGATTTATGATAAATGACGATAAAATTGCTGTTTTAAACTTGCAAAAATTTAGAAAAACGCTGTTTTGAATTATTCAAACTGACAAATTCATGTTTCTTTTGTGTGAAACGGCGATTTATGAGAAATGACGATAAAATTGCTGTTTTAAACTTGCAAAAACATAGAAAAACGCTGTTTTAAACTATTCAAACTGACAAATTCATGTTTCTTTCGTGCGAAACGGCGATTTATGAGAAATGACGATATAATTGCTGTTTTAAACTTGCAAAAACATAGAAAAACGCTGTTTTGAACTATTCAAACTGACAAATTCATGTTTCTTTCGTGCGAAACGGCGATTTATGAGAAATGACAATAAAATTGCTGTTTTAAACTTGCAAAAACATAGAAAAACGCTGTTTTTAACTATTCAAATTGATAAATTCATGTTTCTTACGTTCCAAACGGTGGATTTTTGTGAAATCACGATAAAATTGCTGTTTTAAACTTGCAAAAACATTGAAAAACGCTGTTTTCAACTATTCAAACTGACAAATTCATGTTTCTTCCGTGCGAAACGGCGATTTATGAGAAATTACGATAAAATTGCTGTTTTAAACTTGCAAAAACATAGAAAAACGCTGTTTTGAACTATTCAAACTGACAAATTCATGTTTCTTTCGTGTGAAACGGCGATTTATGAGAAATGACGATAAAATTGCTGTTTTAAACTTGCAAAAACATAGAAAAACGCTGTTTTGAAATATTCAAACTGACAAATTCATGTTTCTTTCGTGCGAAACGGCGATTTATGAGAAATGACGATAAAATTGCTGTTTTAAACTTGCAAAAACATAGAAAAACGCTGTTTTCAACTATTCAAACTGATAAATTCATGTTTCTTACGTTCGAAACGGTGGATTTTTGTGAAATCACGATAAAATTGCTGTTGTAAACTTGCAAAAACATAGAAAAACGCTGTTTTGAACTATTCAAAATGACAAATTCATGTTTCTTACGTTCCAAACGGTGGATTTTTGTGAAATTACGATAAAATTGCTGTTTTAAACTTGCAAAAACATTGAAAAACGCTGTTTTTAACTATTCAAACTGACAAATTCATGTTTCTTCCGTGCGAAACGGCGATTTATGAGAATTTACGATAAAATTGCTGTTTTAAACTTGCAAAAACATAGAAAAACGCTGTTTTGAACTATTCAAAATGACAAATTCATGTTTCTTTCGTGTGAAACGGCGATTTATGAGAAATGACGATAAAATTGCTGTTTTAAACTTGCAAAAACATAGAAAAACGCTGTTTTGAACTACTCAAACTGACAAATTCATGTTTCTTTCGTGCGAAACGGCGATTTATGATAAATGACTATAAAATTGCTGTTTTAAACTTGCAAAAACATAGAAAAACGCTGTTTTGAACTATTCAAACTGACAAATTCATGTTTCTTTCGTGTGAAACGGCGATTTATGAGAAATGACGATAAAATTGCTGTTTTAAACTTGCAAAAACATAGAAAAACGCTGTTTTGAACTATTCAAACTGACAAATTCATGTTTCTTTCGTGCGAAACGGCGATTTATGAGAAATGACGATAAAATTGCTGTTTTAAACTTGCAAAAACATAGAAAAACGCTGTTTACAACTATTCAAACTGATAAATTCATGTTTCTTACGTTCGAAACGGTGGATTTTTGTGAAATCACGATAAAATTGCTGTTTTAAACTTGCAAAAACATAGAAAAACGCTGTTTTGAACTATTCAAACTGATAAATTCATGTTTCTTACGTTGGAAACGGTGGATTTTTGTGAAATCACGATAAAATTGCTGTTTTAAACTTGCAAAAACATTGAAAAACGCTGTTTTCAACTATTCAAACTGACAAATTCATGTTTCTTCCGTGCGAAACGGCGATTTATGAGAAATTACGATAAAATTGCTGTTTTAAACTTGCAAAAACATAGAAAAACGCTGTTTTGAACTACTCAAACTGACAAATTCATGTTTCTTCCGTGCGAAACGGCGATTTATGAGAAATTACTATAAAATTGCTGTTATAAACTTGCAAAAACATAGAAAAACGCTGTTTTGAACTATTCAAACTGACAAATTCATGTTTCTTTCGTGTGAAACGGCGATTTATGAGAAATGACGATAAAATTGCTGTTTTAAACTTGCAAAAACATAGAAAAACGCTGTTTTGAACTATTCAAACTGACAAATTCATGTTTCTTACGTGTGAAACGGCGATTTATGAGAAATGACGATAAAATTGCTGTTTTAAACTTGCAAAAACATAGAAAAACGCTGTTTTGAACTATTCAAACTGACAAATTCATGTTTCTTTTGTGCGAAACGGCGATTTATGAGAAATGACGATAAAATTGCTGTTTTAAACTTGCAAAAACATAGAAAAACGCTGTTTTGAAATATTCAAACTGACAAATTCATGTTTCTTTCATGCGAAACGGCGATTTATGAGAAATGACGATAAAATTGCTGTTTTAAACTTGCAAAAACATAGAAAAACGCTGTTTTCAACTATTCAAACTGATAAATTCATGTTTCTTACGTTCGAAACGGTGGATTTTTGTGAAATCACGATAAAATTGCTGTTTTAAACTTGCAAAAACATAGAAAACCGCTGTTTTGAACTATTCAAACTGATAAATTCATGTTTCTTACGTTGGAAACGGTGAATTTTTGCGAAATCACGATAAAATTGCTGTTTTAAACTTGCAAAACATTGAAAAACGCTGTTTTCAACTATTCAAACTGACAAATTCATGTTTCTTCCGTGCGAAACGGCGATTTATGAGAAATTACGATAAAACTGCTGTTTTAAACTTGCAAAAACATAGAAAAACGCTGTTTTGAACTATTCAAACTGGCAAATTCATGTTTCTTTCGTGTGAAACGGCGATTTATGAGAAATGACGATAAAATTGCTGTTTTAAACTTGCAAAAACATAGAAAAACGCTGTTTTGGACTTGCAAAAACATAGAAAAACTCTGGTTTGAAGTACTCAAACTGACAAATTCATGTTTCTTTCGTGCGAAACGGCGATTTATGATAAATGACGATAAAATTGCTGTTTTAAACTTGCAAAAACATAGAAAAACGCTGTTTTGAACTATTAAAACTGACAAATTCATGTTTCTTTCGTGTGAAACGGCGATTTATGAGAAATGACGATAAAATTGCTGTTTTAAACTTGCAAAAACATAGAAAAACGCTGTTTTGAACTATTCAAACTGACAAATTCATGTTTCTTTCGTGCGAAACGGCGATTTATGAGAAATGACGATAAAATTGCTGTTTTAAACTTGCAAAAACATAGAAAAACGCTGTTTTCAACTATTCAAACTGATAAATTCATGTTTCTTACGTTCGAAACGGTGGATTTTTGTGAAATCACGATAAAATTGCTGTTTTAAACTTGCAAAAACATAAAAAACGCTGTTTTGAACTGTTCAAACTGATAAATTCATGTTTCTTACGTTGGAAACGGTGGATTTTTGTGAAATCACGATAAAATTGCTGTTTTAAACTTGCAAAAACATAGAAAAACGCTGTTTTGAACTATTCAAACTGACAAATTCATGTTTCTTTCGTGCGAAACGGCGATTTATGAGAAATGACGATAAAATTGCTGTTTTAAACTTGCAAAAACATTGAAAAACGCTGTTTTCAACTATTCAAACTGACAAATTCATGTTTCTTCCGTGCGCAACGGCGATTTATGAGAAATTACGATAAAATTGCTGTTTTAAACTTGCAAAAACATAGAAAAACGCTGTTTTGAACTATTCAAACTGACAAATTCATGTTTCTTTCGTGCGAAACGGCGATTTATGAGAAATGACGATAAAATTGCTGTTTTAAACTTGCAAAAACATAGAAAAACGTTGTTTTCAACTATTCAAACTGATAAATTCATGTTTCTTACGTTCCAAACGGTGGATTTTTGTGAAATTACGATAAAATTGCTGTTTTAAATTAGCAAAAACATTGAAAAACGCTGTTTTCAACTATTCAAACTGACAAATTCATGTTTCTTCCGTGCGAAACGGCGATTTATGAGAAATTACGATAAAATTGCTGTTTTAAACTTGCAAAAACATAGAAAAACGCTGTTTTGAACTATTCAAAATGACAAATTCATGTTTCTTCCGTGCGAAACTGCGATTTATGAGAAATTACTATAAAATTGCTGTTATAAACTTGCAAAAACATAGAAAAACGCTGTTTTGAACTATTCAAACTGACAAATTCATGTTTCTTTCGTGTGAAACGGCGATTTATGAGAAATGACGATAAAATTGCTGTTTTAAACTTGCAAAAACATAGAAAAACTCTGTTTTGAACTATTCAAACTGACAAATTCATGTTTCTTACGTGTGAAACGGCGATTTATGAGAAATGACGATAAAATTGCTGTTTTAAACTTGCAAAAACATAGAAAAACGCTGTTTTGAACTATTCAAACTGACAAATTCATGTTTCTTTCGTGCGAAACGGCGATTTATGAGAAATGACGATAAAATTGCTGTTTTAAACTTGCAAAAACATAGAAAAACGCTGTTTTCAACTATTCAAACTGATAAATTCATGTTTCTTACGTTCCAAACGGTGGATTTTTGTGAAATTACGATAAAATTGCTGTTTTAAACTTGCAAAAACATTGAAAAACGCTGTTTTCAACTATTCAAACTGACAAATTCATGTTTCTTCCGTGCGAAACGGCGATTTATGAGAATTTACGATAAAATTGCTGTTTTAAACTTGCAAAAACATAGAAAAACGCTGTTTTGAACTATTCAAAATGACAAATTCATGTTTCTTTCGTGTGAAACGGCGATTTATGAGAAATGACGATAAAATTGCTGTTTTAAACTTGCAAAAACATAGAAAAACGCTGTTTTGAACTACTCAAACTGACAAATTCATGTTTCTTTCGTGCGAAACGGCGATTTATGATAAATGACGATAAAAAATTGCTGTTTAAAACTTGCAAAAACATAGAGAAACGCTGTTTTGAACTATTCAAACTGACAAATTCATGTTTCTTTCGTGTGAAACGGCGATTTATGAGAAATGACGATAAAATTGCTGTTTTAAACTTGCAAAAACATAGAAAAACGCTGTTTTGAACTATTCAAACTGACAAATTCATGTTTCTTTTGTGCGAAACGGCGATTTATGAGAAATGACGATAAAATTGCTGTTTTAAACTTGCAAAAACATAGAAAAACGCTGTTTACAACTATTCAAACTGATAAATTCATGTTTCTTACGTTCGAAACGGTGGATTTTTGTGAAATCACGATAAAATTGCTGTTTTAAACTTGCAAAAACATAGAAAAACGCTGTTTTGAACTATTCAAACTGATAAATTCATGTTTCTTACGTTAGAAACGGTGGATTTTTGTGAAATCACGATAAAATTGCTGTTTTAAACTTGCAAAAACATTGAAAAACGCTGTTTTCAACTATTCAAACTGACAAATTCATGTTTCTTCCGTGCGAAACGGCGATTTATGAGAAATTACGATAAAATTGCTGTTTTAAACTTGCAAAAACATAGAAAAACGCTGTTTTGAACTATTCAAACTGACAAATTCATGTTTCTTCCGTGCGAAACGGCGATTTATGAGAAATTACGATAAAACTGCTGTTTTAAACTTGCAAAAACATAGAAAAACGCTGTTTTGAACTATTCAAACTGGCAAATTCATGTTTCTTTCGTGTGAAACGGCGATTTATGAGAAATGACGATAAAATTGCTGTTTTAAACTTGCAAAAACATAGAAAAACGCTGTTTTGAACTATTAAAACTGACAAATTCATGTTTCTTCCGTGCGAAACGGCGATTTATGAGAAATTACGATAAAACTGCTGTTTTAAACTTGCAAAAACATAGAAAAACGCTGTTTTGAACTATTCAAACTGGCAAATTCATGTTTCTTTCGTGTGAAACGGCGATTTATGAGAAATGACGATAAAATTGCTGTTTTAAACTTGCAAAAACATAGAAAAACGCTGTTTTGGACTTGCAAAAACATAGAAAAACTCTGGTTTGAAGTACTCAAACTGACAAATTCATGTTTCTTTCGTGCGAAACGGCGATTTATGATAAATGACGATAAAATTGCTGTTTTAAACTTGCAAAAACATAGAAAAACGCTGTTTTGAACTATTAAAACTGACAAATTCATGTTTCTTTCGTGTGAAACGGCGATTTATGAGAAATGACGATAAAATTGCTGTTTTAAACTTGCAAAAACATAGAAAAACGCTGTTTTGAACTATTCAAACTGACAAATTCATGTTTCTTTCGTGCGAAACGGCGATTTATGAGAAATGACGATAAAATTGCTGTTTTAAACTTGCAAAAACATAGAAAAACGCTGTTTTCAACTATTCAAACTGATAAATTCATGTTTCTTACGTTCGAAACGGTGGATTTTTGTGAAATCACGATAAAATTGCTGTTTTAAACTTGCAAAAACATAGAAAAACGCTGTTTTGAACTATTCAAACTGACAAATTCATGTTTCTTTCGTGCGAAACGACGATTTATGAGAAATGACGATAAAATTGCTGTTTTAAACTTGCAAAAACATAGAAAAACGCTGTTTTTAACTATTCAAACTGATAAATTCATGTTTCTTACGTTCCAAACGGTGGATTTTTGTGAAATTACGATAAAATTGCTGTTTTAAATTAGCAAAAACATTGAAAAACGCTGTTTTCAACTATTCAAACTGACAAATTCATGTTTCTTCCGTGCGAAACGGCGATTTATGAGAAATTACGATAAAATTGCTGTTTTAAACTTGCAAAAACATAGAAAAACGCTGTTTTGAACTATTCAAAATGACAAATTCATGTTTCTTCCGTGCGAAACTGCGATTTATGAGAAATTACTATAAAATTGCTGTTATAAACTTGCAAAAACATAGAAAAACGCTGTTTTGAACTATTCAAACTGACAAATTCATGTTTCTTTCGTGTGAAACGGCGATTTATGAGAAATGACGATAAAATTGCTGTTTTAAACTTGCAAAAACATAGAAAAACGCTGTTTTGAACTACTCAAACTGACAAATTCATGTTTCTTTCGTGCGAAACGGCGATTTATGATAAATGACGATAAAATTACTGTTTTAAACTTGCAAAAACATAGAAAAACGCTGTTTTGAACTACTCAAACTGACAAATTCATGTTTCTTTCGTGCGAAACGGCGATTTATGAGAAATGACGATAAAATTGCTGTTTTAAACTTGCAAAAACATAGAAAAACGCTGTTTTGAACTATTCAAACTGACAAATTCATGTTTCTTTCGTGCGAAACGGCGATTTATGAGAAATGACGATAAAATTGCTGTTTTAAACTTGCAAAAACATAGAAAAACGCTGTTTTCAACTATTCAAACTGATAAATTCATGTTTCTTACGTTCGAAACGGTGGATTTTTGTGAAATCACGATAAAATTGCTGTTTTAAACTTGCAAAAACATAGAAAAACGCTGTTTTGAACTATTCAAACTGACAAATTCATGTTTCTTTCGTGCGAAACGACGATTTATGAGAAATGACGATAAAATTGCTGTTTTAAACTTGCAAAAACATAGAAAAACGCTGTTTTTAACTATTCAAACTGATAAATTCATGTTTCTTACGTTCCAAACGGTGGATTTTTGTGAAATTACGATAAAATTGCTGTTTTAAATTAGCAAAAACATTGAAAAACGCTGTTTTCAACTATTCAAACTGACAAATTCATGTTTCTTCCGTGCGAAACGGCGATTTATGAGAAATTACGATAAAATTGCTGTTTTAAACTTGCAAAAACATAGAAAAACGCTGTTTTGAACTATTCAAAATGACAAATTCATGTTTCTTCCGTGCGAAACTGCGATTTATGAGAAATTACTATAAAATTGCTGTTATAAACTTGCAAAAACATAGAAAAACGCTGTTTTGAACTATTCAAACTGACAAATTCATGTTTCTTTCGTGTGAAACGGCGATTTATGAGAAATGACGATAAAATTGCTGTTTTAAACTTGCAAAAACATAGAAAAACGCTGTTTTGAACTACTCAAACTGACAAATTCATGTTTCTTTCGTGCGAAACGGCGATTTATGATAAATGACGATAAAATTACTGTTTTAAACTTGCAAAAACATAGAAAAACGCTGTTTTGAACTACTCAAACTGACAAATTCATGTTTCTTTCGTGCGAAACGGCGATTTATGATAAATGACGATAAAAAATTGCTGTTTTAAACTTGCAAAAACATAGAAAAACGCTGTTTTGAACTATTCAAACTGACAAATTCATGTTTCTTTCGTGTGAAACGGCGATTTATGAGAAATGACGATAAAATTGCTGTTTTAAACTTGCAAAAACATAGAAAAACGCTGTTTTGAACTATTCAAACTGACAAATTCATGTTTCTTTTGTGCGAAACGGCGATTTATGAGAAATGACGATAAAATTGCTGTTTTAAACTTGCAAAAACATAGAAAAACGCTGTTTACAACTATTCAAACTGATAAATTCATGTTTCTTACGTTCGAAACGGTGGATTTTTGTGAAATCACGATAAAATTGCTGTTTTAAACTTGCAAAAACATAGAAAAACGCTGTTTTGAACTATTCAAACTGATAAATTCATGTTTCTTACGTTGGAAACGGTGGATTTTTGTGAAATCACGATAAAATTGCTGTTTTAAGCTTGCAAAAACATTGAAAAACGCTGTTTTCAACTATTCAAACTGACAAATTCATGTTTCTTCCGTGCGAAACGGCGATTTATGAGAAATTACGATAAAATTGCTGTTTTAAACTTGCAAAAACATAGAAAAACGCTGTTTTGAACTACTCAAACTGACAAATTCATGTTTCTTACGTGCGAAACGGCGATTTATGAGAAATTACTATAAAATTGCTGTTATAAACTTGCAAAAACATAGAAAAACGCTGTTTTGAACTATTCAAACTGACAAATTCATGTTTCTTTCGTGTGAAACGGCGATTTATGAGAAATGACGATAAAATTGCTGTTTTAAACTTGCAAAAACATAGAAAAACTCTGTTTTGAACTATTCAAACTGACAAATTCATGTTTCTTACGTGTGAAACGACGATTTATGAGAAATGACGATAAAATTGCTGTTTTAAACTTGCAAAAACATAGAAAAACGCTGTTTTGAACTATTCAAACTGACAAATTCATGTTTCTTTTGTGCGAAACGGCGATTTATGAGAAATGACGATAAAATTGCTGTTTTAAACTTGCAAAAACATAGAAAAACGCTGTTTTGAAATATTCAAACTGACAAATTCATGTTTCTTTCATGCGAAACGGCGATTTATGAGAAATAACGATAAAATTGCTGTTTTAAACTTGCAAAAACATAGAAAAACGCTGTTTTCAACTATTCAAACTGATAAATTCATGTTTCTTACGTTCGAAACGGTGGATTTTTGTGAAATCACGATAAAATTTCTGTTTTAAACTTGCAAAAACATAGAAAAACGCTGTTTTGAACTATTCAAACTGATAAATTCATGTTTCTTACGTTGGAAACGGTGGATTTTTGCGAAATCACGATAAAATTGCTGTTTTAAACTTGCAAAACATTGAAAAACGCTGTTTTCAACTATTCAAACTGACAAATTAATGTTTCTTCCGTGCGAAACGGCGATTTATGAGAAATTACGATAAAATTGCTGTTTTAAACTTGCAAAAACATAGAAAAACACTGTTTTGAACTATTCAAACTGATAAATTCATGTTTCTTACGTTCCAAACGGTGGATTTTTGTGAAATAACGATGAAATTGCTGTTTTAAACTTGCAAAAACATTGAAAAACGCTGTTTTCAACTATTCAAACTGACAAATTCATGTTTCTTCCGTGCGAAACGGCGATTTATGAGAAATTACGATAAAATTGCTGTTTTAAACTTGCAAAAACATAGAAAAATGCTGTTTTCAACTATTCAAACTGATAAATTCATGTTTCTTAAGTTCCAAACGGTGGATATTTGTGAAATCACGATAAAATTGCTGTTTTAAACTTGCAAAAACATTTAAAAACGCTGTTTTCAACTATTCAAACTGACAAATTCATGTTTCTTCCGTGCGAAACGGCGATTTATGAGAAATTACGATAAAATTGCTGTTTTAAACTTGCAAAAACATAGAAAAACGCTGTTTTGAACTATTCAAACGGACAAATTCATGTTTCTTTCGTGTGAAACGGCGATTTATGAGAAATGACGATAAAATTGCTGTTTTAAACTTGCAAAAACATAGAAAAACGCTGTTTTGAACTATTCAAACTACAAATTCATGTTTCTTTCGTGCGAAACGGCGATTTATGAGAAATGACGATAAAATTGCTGTTTTAAACTTGCACAAACATAGAAAAACGCTGTTTTCAACTATTCAAACTGATAAATTCATGTTTCTTACGTTCCAAACGGTGGATTTTTGTGAAATTACGATAAAATTGCTGTTTTAAACTTGCAATAACATTGAAAAACGCTGTTTTTAACTATTCAAACTGACAAATTCTTGTTTCTTCCGTGCGAAACGGCGATTTATGAGAAATTACGATAAAATTGCTGTTATAAACTTGCAAAAACATAGATAAACGCTGTTTTGAACTACTCAAACTGACAAATTCATGTTTCTTTCGTGCGAAACGGCGATTTATGATAAATGACGATAAAATTGCTGTTTTAAACTTGCAAAAACATAGAAAAACGCTGTTTTGAACTATTCAAACGGACAAATTCATGTTTCTTTCGTGTGAAACGGCGATTTATGAGAAATGACGATAAAGTTGCTGTTTTAAACTTGCAAAAACATAGAAAAACGCTGTTTTGAACTATTCAAACTGACAAATTCTTGTTTCTTTCGTGCGAAACGGCGATTTATGAGAAATGACGATAAAATTGCTGTTTTAAACTTGCAAAAACATAGAAAAACGCTGTTTTCAACTATTCAACCTGATAAATTCATGTTTCTTACGTTCGAAACGGTGGATTTTTGTGAAATCACGATAAAATTGCTGTTTTAAACTTGCAAAAACATAGAAAAACGCTGTTTTGAACTACTCAAACTGACAAATTCATGTTTCTTCTGTGCGAAACGGCGATTTATGAGAAATTACTATAAAATTGCTGTAATTAACTTGCAAAAACATAGAAAAACGCTGTTTTGAACTATTCAAACTGACAAATTCATGTTTCTTTCGTGTGAAACGGCGATTTATGAGAAATGACGATAAAATTGCTGTTTTAAACTTGCAAAAATATAGAAAAACGCTGTTTTGAACTACTCAAACTGACAAATTCATGTTTCTTCCGTGCGAAACGGCGATTTATGAGAAAATACTATAAAATTGCTGTTATAAACTTGCAAAAACATAGAAAAACGCT
Source organism: Poecilus cupreus (assembly GCA_963942605.1). Taxonomy (NCBI): domain Eukaryota; kingdom Metazoa; phylum Arthropoda; class Insecta; order Coleoptera; family Carabidae; genus Poecilus; species Poecilus cupreus. The sequence continues at coordinate 62,100 of CAWWDY010000849.1, read as the reverse complement.
GTTTTGAACTATTCAAACTGACAAATTCATGTTTCTTTCGTGTGAAACGGCGATTTATGAGAAATGACGATAAAATTGCTGTTTTAAACTTGCAAAAACATAGAAAAACGCTGTTTTGAACTATTCAAACTGACAAATTCATGTTTCTTACGTGTGAAACGGCGATTTATGAGAAATGACGATAAAATTGCTGTTTTAAACTTGCAAAAACATAGAAAAACGCTGTTTTGAACTATTCAAACTGACAAATTCATGTTTCTTCCGTGCGAAACGGCGATTTATGATAAATGACGATAAAATTGCTGTTTTAAACTTGCAAAAACATAGAAAAACGCTGTTTTCAACTATTCAAACTGACAAATTCATGTTTCTTACGTTCCAAACGGTGGATTTTTGTGAAATCACGATAAAATTGCTGTTTTAAACTTGCAAAAACATTGAAAAACGCTGTTTCCAACTATTCAAACTGACAAATTCATGTTTCTTCCGTGCGAAACGGCGATTTATGAGAAATTACGATAAAATTGCTGTTTTAAACTTGCAAAAACATAGAAAAACGCTGTTTTGAACTATTCAAACTGACAAATTCATGTTTCTTTCGTGTGAAACGGCGATTTATGAGAAATGACGATAAAATTGCTGTTTTAAACTTGCAAAAATATAGAAAAACGCTGTTTTGAACTACTCAAACTGACAAATTCATGTTTCTTCCGTGCGAAACGGCGATTTATGAGAAAATACTATAAAATTGCTGTTATAAACTTGCAAAAACATAGAAAAACGCTGTTTTGAACTATTCAAACTGACAAATTCATGTTTCTTTCGTGTGAAACGGCGATTTATGAGAAATGACGATAAAATTGCTGTTTTAAACTTGCAAAAACATAGAAAAACGCTGTTTTGAACTATTCAAACTGACAAATTCATGTTTCTTACGTGTGAAACGGCGATTTATGAGAAATGACGATAAAATTGCTGTTTTAAACTTGCAAAAACATAGAAAAACGCTGTTTTGAACTATTCAAACTTACAAATTCATGTTTCTTCCGTGCGAAACGGCGATTTATGATAAATGACGATAAAATTGCTGTTTTAAACTTGCAAAAACATAAAAAAAACGCTGTTTTCAACTATTCAAACTGACAAATTCATGTTTCTTAAGTTCCAAACGGTGGATTTTTGTGAAATCACGATAAAATTGCTGTTTTAAACTTGCAAAAACATTGAAAAACGCTGTTTCCAACTATTCAAACTGACAAATTCATGTTTCTTCCGTGCGAAACGGCGATTTATGAGAAATTACGATAAAATTGCTGTTTTAAACTTGCAAAAACATAGAAAAACGCTGTTTTGAACTATTCAAAATGACAAATTCATGTTTCTTTCGTGTGAAACGGCGATTTATGAGAAATGACGATAAAATTGCTGTTTTAAACTTGCAAAAACATAGAAAACGCTGTTTTGAACTACTCAAACTGACAAATTCATGTTTCTTTCGTGCGAAACAGCGATTTATGATAAATGACGATAAAATTGCTGTTTTAAACTTGCAAAAACATAGAAAAACGCTGTTTTGAACTATTCAAACTGACAAATTCATGTTTCTTTCGTGTGAAACGGCGAATTATGAGAAATGACGATAAAATTGCTGTTTTAAACTTGCAAAAACATAGAAAAACGCTGTTTTGAACTATTCAAACTGACAAATTCATGTTTCTTTCGTGCGAAACGGCGATTTATGAGAAATGACGATAAAATTGCTGTTTTAAACTTGCAAAAACATAGAAAAACGCTGTTTTCAACTATTCAAACTGATAAATTCATGTTTCTTACGTTCGAAACGGTGGATTTTTGTGAAATCACGATAAAATTGCTGTTTAAAACTTGCAAAAACATAGAAAAACGCTGTTTGAACTGTTTAAACTGATAAATTCATGTTTCTTACGTTGGAAACGGTGGATTTTTGTGAAATCACGATAAAATTGCTGTTTTAAACTTGCAAAAACATAGAAAAACGCTGTTTTGAACTATTCAAACTGACAAATTCATGTTTCTTTCGTGCGAAACGGCGATTTATGAGAAATGACGATAAAATTGCTGTTTTAAACTTGCAAAAACATTGAAAAACGCTGTTTTCAACTATTCAAACTGACAAATTCATGTTTCTTCCGTGCGCAACGGCGATTTATGAGAAATTACGATAAAATTGCTGTTTTAAACTTGCAAAAACATAGAAAAACGCTGTTTTGAACTATTCAAACTGACAAATTCATGTTTCTTTCGTGTGAAACGGCGATTTATGAGAAATTACTATAAAATTGCTGTTATAAACTTGCAAAAACATAGAAAAACGCTGTTTTGAACTATTCAAACTGACAAATTCATGTTTCTTTCGTGTAAATCGGCGATTTATGAGAAATGACGATAAAATTGCTGTTTCAAACTTGCAAAAACATAGAAAAACGCTGTTTTGAACTATTCAAACTGACAAATTCATGTTTCTTACGTGTGAAACGGCGATTTATGAGAAATGACGATAAAATTGCTGTTTTAAACTTGCAAAAACATAGAAAAACGCTGTTTTTAACTATTCAAACTGATAAATTCAGGTTTTTTGCGTGTGAAACGGCGATTTATGAGAAATGACGATAAAATTGCTGTTTTAAACTTGCAAAAACATAGAAAAACGCTGTTTTCAACTATTCAAACTGATAAATTCATGTTTCTTACGTTCGAAACGGTGGATTTTTGTGAAATCACGATAAAATTGCTGTTTCAAACCTGCAAAAACATAGAAAAACGCTGTTTTGAACTGTTCAAACTGATAAATTCATGTTTCTTACGTTGGAAACGGTGGATCTTTGTGAAATCACGATAAAATTGCTGTTTTAAACTTGCAAAAACATAGAAAAACGCTGTTTTGAACTATTCAAACTGACAAATTCATGTTTCTTTCGTGCGAAACGGCGATTTATGAGAAATGACGATAAAATTGCTGTTTTAAACTTGCAAAAACATTGAAAAACGCTGTTTTCAACTATTCAAACTGACAAATTCATGTTTCTTCCGTGCGCAACGGCGATTTATGAGAAATTACGATAAAATTGCTGTTTTAAACTTGCAAAAACATAGAAAAACGCTGTTTTGAACTATTCAAACTGACAAATTCATGTTTCTTTCGTGTGAAACGGCGATTTATGAGAAATTACTATAAAATTGCTGTTATAAACTTGCAAAAACATAGAAAAACGCTGTTTTGAACTATTCAAACTGACAAATTCATGTTTCTTACGTGTGAAACGGCGATTTATGAGAAATGACGATAAAATTGCTGTTTTAAACTTGCAAAAACATAGAAAAACGCTGTTTTGAACTATTCAAACTGACAAATTCATGTTTCTTTCGTGCGAAACGGCGATTTATGAGAAATGACGATAAAATTGCTGTTTTAAACTTGCAAAAACATTGAAAAACGCTGTTTTCAACTATTCAAACTGACAAATTCATGTTTCTTCCGTGCGCAACGGCGATTTATGAGAAATTACGATAAAATTGCTGTTTTAAACTTGCAAAAACATAGAAAAACGCTGTTTTGAACTATTCAAACTGACAAATTCATGTTTCTTTCGTGTGAAACGGCGATTTATGAGAAATTACTATAAAATTGCTGTTATAAACTTGCAAAAACATAGAAAAACGCTGTTTTGAACTATTCAAACTGACAAATTCATGTTTCTTTCGTGTAAATCGGCGATTTATGAGAAATGACGATAAAATTGCTGTTTTAAACTTGCAAAAACATAGAAAAACGCTGTTTTGAACTATTCAAACTGACAAATTCATGTTTCTTACGTGTGAAACGGCGATTTATGAGAAATGACGATAAAATTGCTGTTTTAAACTTGCAAAAACATAGAAAAACGCTGTTTTTAACTATTCAAACTGATAAATTCAGGTTTTTTGCGTGTGAAACGGCGATTTATGAGAAATGACGATAAAATTGCTGTTTTAAACTTGCAAAAACATAGAAAAACGCTGTTTTCAACTATTCAAACTGATAAATTCATGTTTCTTACGTTCGAAACGGTGGATTTTTGTGAAATCACGATAAAATTGCTGTTTAAAACTTGCAAAAACATAGAAAAACGCTGTTTTGAACTGTTCAAACTGATAAATTCATGTTTCTTACGTTGGAAACGGTGGATTTTTGTGAAATCACGATAAAATTGCTGTTTTAAACTTGCAAAAACATAGAAAAACGCTGTTTTGAACTATTCAAACTGACAAATTCATGTTTCTTTCGTGCGAAACGGCGATTTATGAGAAATGACGATAAAATTGCTGTTTTAAACTTGCAAAAACATTGAAAAACGCTGTTTTCAACTATTCAAACTGACAAATTCATGTTTCTTCCGTGCGCAACGGCGATTTATGAGAAATTACGATAAAATTGCTGTTTTAAACTTGCAAAAACATAGAAAAACGCTGTTTTGAACTATTCAAACTGACAAATTCATGTTTCTTTCGTGTGAAACGGCGATTTATGAGAAATTACTATAAAATTGCTGTTATAAACTTGCAAAAACATAGAAAAACGCTGTTTTCAACTATTCAAACTGATAAATTCATGTTACTTACGTTCCAAACGGTGGATTTTTGTGAAATCACGATAAAATTGCTGTTTTAAACTTGCAAAAACATTGAAAAACGCTGTTTTCAACTATTCAGACTGACAAATTCATGTTTCTTCCGTGCGAAACGGCGATTTATGAGAAATTACGATAAAATTGCTGTTTTAAACTTGCAAAAACATAGAAAAACGCTGTTTTGAACTATTCAAACGGACAAATTCATGTTTCTTTCGTGTGAAACGGTGATTTATGAAAAATGACGATAAAATTGCTGTTTTAAAATTGCAAAAACATAGAAAAACGCTGTTTTGAACTATTCAAATTGACAAATTCATGTTTCTTTCGTGCGAAACGGCGATTTATGAGAAATGACGATAAAATTGCTGTTTTAAACTTGCAAAAACATAGAAAAACGCTGTTTTCAACTATTCAAACTGATAAATTCATGTTTCTTACGTTCCAAACGGTGGATTTTTGTGAAATTACGATAAAATTGCTGTTTTAAATTAGCAAAAACATTGAAACACGCTGTTTTCAACTATTCAAACTGACAAATTCATGTTTCTTCCGTGCGAAACGGCGATTTATGAGAAATGACGATAAAATTGCTGTTTTAAACTTGCAAAAACATAGAAAAACGCTGTTTTGAACTATTCAAACTGACACATTCATGTTTCTTTCGTGTGAATCGGCGATTTATGAGAAATGACGATAAAATTGCTGTTTTAAACTTGCAAAAACATAGAAAAACGCTGTTTTGAACTATTCAAACTGACAAATTCATGTTTCTTACGTGTGAAACGGCGATTTATGAGAAATGACGATAAAATTGCTGTTTTAAACTTGCAAAAACATAGAAAAACGCTGTTTTGAACTATTCAAACTGACAAATTCATGTTTCTTTCGTGCGAAACGGCGATTTATGAGAAATGACGATAAAATTGCTGTTTTAAACTTGCAAAAACATAGAAAACGCTGTTTTCAACTATTCAAACTGATAAATTCATGTTACTTACGTTCCAAACGGTGGATTTTTGTGAAATCACGATAAAATTGCTGTTTTAAACTTGCAAAAACATTGAAAAACGTTGTTTTCAACTATTCAGACTGACAAATTCATGTTTCTTCCGTGCGAAACGGCGATTTATGAGAAATTACGATAAAATTGCTGTTTTAAACTTGCAAAAACATAGAAAAACGCTGTTTTGAACTATTCAAACGGACAAATTCATGTTTCTTTCGTGTGAAACGGCGATTTATGAGAAATGACGATAAAATTGCTGTTTTAAACTTGCAAAAACATAGAAAAACGCTGTTTTGAACTATTCAAACTGACAAATTCATGTTTCTTTCGTGCGAAACGGCGATTTATGAGAAATGACGATAAAATTGCTGTTTTAAACTTGCAAAAACATAGAAAAACGCTGTTTTCAACTATTCAAACTGATAAATTCATGTTTCTTACGTTCCAAACGGTGGATTTTTGTGAAATTACGATAAAATTGCTGTTTTAAATTAGCAAAAACATTGAAACACGCTGTTTTCAACTATTCAAACTGACAAATTCATGTTTCTTCCGTGCAAAACGGCGATTTATGAGAAATGACGATAAAATTGCTGTTTTAAACTTGCAAAAACATAGAAAAACGCTGTTTTGAACTATTCAAACTGACAAATTCATGTTTCTTTCGTGAGAAACGGCGATTTATGAGAAATGACGATAAAATTGCTGTTTTAAACTTGCAAAAACATAGAAAAACGCTGTTTTCAACTATTCAAACTGATAAATTCATGTTTCGTACGTTCCAAACGGTGAATATTTGTGAAATCACGATAAAATTGCTGTTTTAAACTTGCAAACACATTGAAAAACGCTGTTTTCAACTATTCAAACTGACAAATTCATGTTTTTTCCGTGCGAAACGGCGATTTTTGAGAAATTACGATAAAATTGCTGTTTTAAAGTTGCAAAAACATAGAAAAACGCTGTTTTGAACTATTCAAACTGACAAATTCATGTTTCTTTCGTGTGAAACGGCGATATATGAGAAATGATTATAAAATTGCTGTTTTAAACTTGCAAAAACATAGAAAAACTCTGGTTTGAAGTACTCAAACTGACAAATTCATGTTTCTTTCGTGCGAAACGGCGATTTATGATAAATGACGATAAAATTGCTGTTTTAAACTTGCAAAAACATAGAAAAACGCTGTTTTGAACTATTCAAACTGACAAATTCATGTTTCTTTCGTGTGAAACGGCGATTTATGAGAAATTACTATAAAATTGCTGTTATAAACTTGCAAAAACATAGAAAAACGCTGTTTTGAACTATTCAAACTGACAAATTCATGTTTCTTTCGTGTGAATCGGCGATTTATGAGAAATGACGATAAAATTGCTGTTTTAAACTTGCAAAAACATAGAAAAACGCTGTTTTGAACTATTCAAACTGATAAATTCATGTTTCTTACGTTGGAAACGGTGGATTTTTGTGAAATCACGATAAAATTGCTGTTTTAAACTTGCAAAAACATTGAAAAACGCTGTTTTCAACTATTCAAACTGACAAATTCATGTTTCTTCCGTGCGAAACGGCGATTTATTAGAAATTACGATAAAATTGCTGTTTTAAACTTGCAAAAACATAGAAAAACGCTGTTTTGAACTATTCAAACTGACAAATTCATGTTTCTTCCGTGCGAAACGGTGATTTATGAGAAATTACGATAAAACTGCTGTTTTAAACTTGCAAAAACATAGAAAAACGCTGTTTTGAACTATTCAAACTGGCAAATTCATGTTTCTTTCGTGTGAAACGGCGATTTATGAGAAATGACGATAAAATTGCTGTTTTAAACTTGCAAAAACATAGAAAAACGCTGTTTTGAACTATTAAAACTGACAAATTCATGTTTCTTCCGTGCGAAACGGCGATTTATGAGAAATTACGATAAAACTGCTGTTTTAAACTTGCAAAAACATAGAAAAACGCTGTTTTGAACTATTCAAACTGGCAAATTCATGTTTCTTTCGTGTGAAACGGCGATTTATGAGAAATGACGATAAAATTGCTGTTTTAAACTTGCAAAAACATAGAAAAACGCTGTTTTGGACTTGCAAAAACATAGAAAAACTCTGGTTTGAAGTACTCAAACTGACAAATTCATGTTTCTTTCGTGCGAAACGGCGATTTATGAGAAATGACGATAAAATTGCTGTTTTAAACTTGCAAAAACATAGAAAAACGCTGTTTTGAACTATTCAAACTGATAAATTCATGTTTCTTACGTTCGAAACGGTGGATTTTTGTGAAATCACGATAAAATTGCTGTTTTAAACTTGCAAAAACATAGAAAAACGCTGTTTTGAACTGTTCAAACTGATAAATTCATGTTTCTTACGTTGGAAACGGTGGATTTTTGTGAAATCACGATAAAATTGCTGTTTTAAACTTGCAAAAACATAGAAAAACGCTGTTTTGAACTATTCAAACTGACAAATTCATGTTTCTTTCGTGCGAAACGGCGATTTATGAGAAATGACGATAAAATTGCTGTTTTAAACTTGCAAAAACATTGAAAAACGCTGTTTTCAACTATTCAAACTGACAAATTCATGTTTCTTCCGTGCGCAACGGCGATTTATGAGAAATTACGATAAAATTGCTGTTTTAAACTTGCAAAAACATAGAAAAACGCTGTTTTGAACTATTCAAACTGACAAATTCATGTTTCTTTCGTGCGAAACGGCGATTTATGAGAAATGACGATAAAATTGCTGTTTTAAACTTGCAAAAACATAGAAAAACGCTGTTTTCAACTATTCAAACTGATAAATTCATGTTTCTTACGTTCCAAACGGTGGATTTTTGTGAAATTACGATAAAATTGCTGTTTTAAATTAGCAAAAACATTGAAAAACGCTGTTTTCAACTATTCAAACTGACAAATTCATGTTTCTTCCGTGCGAAACGGCGATTTATGAGAAATTACGATAAAATTGCTGTTTTAAACTTGCAAAAACATAGAAAAACGCTGTTTTGAACTATTCAAAATGACAAATTCATGTTTCTTCCGTGCGAAACTGCGATTTATGAGAAATTACTATAAAATTGCTGTTATAAACTTGCAAAAACATAGAAAAACGCTGTTTTGAACTATTCAAACTGACAAATTCATGTTTCTTTCGTGTGAAACGGCGATTTATGAGAAATGACGATAAAATTGCTGTTTTAAACTTGCAAAAACATAGAAAAACGCTGTTTTGAACTATTCAAACTGACAAATTCATGTTTCTTACGTGTGAAACGGCGATTTATGAGAAATGACGATAAAATTGCTGTTTTAAACTTGCAAAAACATAGAAAAACGCTGTTTTGAACTATTCAAACTGACAAATTCATGTTTCTTTCGTGCGAAACGGCGATTTATGAGAAATGACGATAAAATTGCTGTTTTAAACTTGCAAAAACATAGAAAAACGCTGTTTTCAACTATTCAAACTGATAAATTCATGTTTCTTACGTTCCAAACGGTGGATTTTTGTGAAATTACGATAAAATTGCTGTTTTAAACTTGCAAAAACATTAAAAAACGCTGTTTTCAACTATTCAAACTGACAAATTCATGTTTCTTCCGTGCGAAACGGCGATTTATGAGAATTTACGATAAAATTGCTGTTTTAAACTTGCAAAAACATAGAAAAACGCTGTTTTGAACTATTCAAAATGACAAATTCATGTTTCTTTCGTGTGAAACGGCGATTTATGAGAAATGACGATAAAATTGCTGTTTTAAACTTGCAAAAACATAGAAAAACGCTGTTTTGAACTACTCAAACTGACAAATTCATGTTTCTTTCGTGCGAAACGGCGATTTATGATAAATGACGATAAAAAATTGCTGTTTTAAATATGCAAAAACATAGAAACACGCTGTTTTGAACTATTCAAACTGACAAATTCATGTTTCTTTCGTGTGAAACGGCGATTTATGAGAAATGACGATAAAATTGCTGTTTTAAACTTGCAAAAACATAGAAAAACGCTGTTTTGAACTATTCAAACTGACAAATTCATGTTTCTTTTGTGCGAAACGGCGATTTATGAGAAATGACGATAAAATTGCTGTTTTAAACTTGCAAAAACATAGAAAAACGCTGTTTACATCTATTCAAACTGATAAATTCATGTTTCTTACGTTCGAAACGGTGGATTTTTGTGAAATCACGATAAAATTGCTGTTTTAAACTTGCAAAAACATTGAAAAACGCTGTTTTCAACTATTCAAACTGACAAATTCATGTTTCTTCCGTGCGAAACTGCGATTTATGAGAAATTACGATAAAATTGCTGTTTTAAACTTGCAAAAACATAGAAAAACGCTGTTTTGAACTACTCAAACTGACAAATTCATGTTTCTTACGTGCGAAACGGCGATTTATGAGAAATTACTATAAAATTGCTGTTATAAACTTGCAAAAACATAAAAAAACGCTGTTTTGAACTATTCAAACTGACAAATTCATGTTTCTTTCGTGTGAAACGGCGATTTATGAGAAATGACGATAAAATTGCTGTTTTAAACTTGCAAAAACATAGAAAAACTCTGTTTTGAACTATTCAAACTGACAAATTCATGTTTCTTACGTGTGAAACGGCGATTTATGAGAAATGACGATAAAATTGCTGTTTTAAACTTGCAAAAACATAGAAAAACGCTGTTTTGAAATATTCAAACTGACAAATTCATGTTTCTTTCATGCGAAACGGCGATTTATGAGAAATAACGATAAAATTGCTGTTTTAAACTTGCAAAAACATAGAAAAACGCTGTTTTCAACTATTCAAACTGATAAATTCATGTTTCTTACGTTCGAAACGGTGGATTTTTGTGAAATCACGATAAAATTTCTGTTTTAAACTTGCAAAAACATAGAAAAACGCTGTTTTGAACTATTCAAACTGATAAATTCATGTTTCTTACGTTGGAAACGGTGGATTTTTGCGAAATCACGATAAAATTGCTGTTTTAAACTTGCAAAACATTGAAAAACGCTGTTTTCAACTATTCAAACTGACAAATTAATGTTTCTTCCGTGCGAAACGGCGATTTATGAGAAATTACGATAAAATTGCTGTTTTAAACTTGCAAAAAATAGAAAAACGCTGTTTTGAACTATTCAAACTGACAAATTCATGTTTCTTTCGTGTGAAACGGCGATTTATGAGAAATGACGATAAAATTGCTGTTTTAAACTTGCAAAAACATAGAAAAACGCTGTTTTGAACTACTCAAACTGACAAATTCATGTTTCTTTCGTGCGAAACGGCGATTTATGAGAAATGACGATAAAATTGCTGTTTTAAACTTGCAAAAACATAGAAAAACGCTGTTTTCAACTATTCAAACTGATAAATTCATGTTTCTTACATTCCAAACGGTGGATTTTTGTGAAATCACGATAAAATTGCTGTTTTAAACTTGCAAAAACATTGAAAAACGCTGTTTTCAACTATTCAAACTGACAAATTCATGTTTCTTCCGTGCGAAACGGATATTTATGAGAAATTACGATAAAACTGCTGTTTTAAACTTGCAAAAACATAGAAAAACGCTGTTTTGAACTATTCAAACTGGCAAATTCATGTTTCTTTCGTGTGAAACGGCGATTTATGAGAAATGACGATAAAATTGCTGTTTTAAACTTGCAAAAACATAGAAAAACGCTGTTTTGAACTATTCAAACGGACAACTTCATGTTTCTTTCGTGTGAAACGGCGATTTATGAGAAATTACTATAAAATTGCTGTTTTAAACTTGCAAAAACATAGAAAAACGCTGTTTTGAACTATTCAAACTGACAAATTCATGTTTCTTTCGTGCGAAACGGCGATTTATGAGAAATGACGATAAAATTGCTGTTTTAAACTTGCAAAAACATAGAAAAATGCTGTTTTCAACTATTCAAACTGATAAATTCATGTTTCTTACGTTCCAAACGGTGGATATTTGAGAAATCACGATAAAATTGCTGTTTTAAACTTGCAAAAACATTGAAAAACGCTGTTTTCAACTATTCAAACTGACAAATTCATGTTTCTTCCGTGCGAAACGGCGATTTATGAGAAATTACGATAAAATTGCTGTTTTAAACTTGCAAAAACATAGAAAAACGCTGTTTTGAACTATTCAAACGGACAAATTCATGTTTCTTTCGTGTGAAACGGCGATTTATGAGAAATGACGATAAAATTGCTGTTTTAAACTTGCAAAAACATAGAAAAACGCTGTTTTGAACTATTCAAACTACAAATTCATGTTTCTTTCGTGCGAAACGGCGATTTATGAGAAATGACGATAAAATTGCTGTTTTAAACTTGCACAAACATAGAAAAACGCTGTTTTCAACTATTCAAACTGATAAATTCATGTTTCTTACGTTCCAAACGGTGGATTTTTGTGAAATTACGATAAAATTGCTGTTTTAAACTTGCAATAACATTGAAAAACGCTGTTTTTAACTATTCAAACTGACAAATTCATGTTTCTTCCGTGCGAAACAGCGATTTATGAGAAATTACGATAAAATTGCTGTTATAAACTTGCAAAAACATAGAAAAACGCTGTTTTGAACTATTCAAACTGACAAATTCATGTTTCTTTCGTGTGAAACGGCGATTTATGAGAAATGACGATAAAATTGCTGTTTTAAACTTGCAAAAACATAGAAAAACGCTGTTTTGAACTATTCAAACTGACAAATTCATGTTTCTTACGTGTGAAACGGCGATTTATGAGAAATGACGATAAAATTGCTGTTTTAAACTTGCAAAAACATAGAAAAACGCTGTTTTGAACTATTCAAACTGACAAATTAATGTTTCTTCCGTGCGAAACGGCGATTTATGAGAAATTACGATAAAATTGCTGTTTTAAACTTGCAAAAACATAGAAAAACGCTGTTTTCAACTATTCAAACTGACAAATTCATGTTTCTTTCGTGTGAAACGGCGATTTATGAGAAATGACGATAAAGTTGCTGTTTTAAACTTGCAAAAACATAGAAAAACGCTGTTTTGAACTATTCAAACTGACAAATTCTTGTTTCTTTCGTGCGAAACGGCGATTTATGAGAAATTACGATAAAATTGCTGTTTTAAACTTGCAAAAACATAGAAAAACGCTGTTTTGATCTATTCAAACTGACAAATTCATGTTTCTTTCGTGTGAAACGGCGATTTATGAGAAATGACGTTAAAATTGCTGTTTTAAACTTGCAAAAACATAGAAAAACCCTGTTTTGAACTATTCAAAATGACAAATTCATGTTTCTTTCGTGCGAAACGGCGATTTATGAGTAATGACAATAAAATTGCTGTTTTAAACTTGCAAAAACATAGAAAAACGCTGTTTTCAACTATTCAAACTGATAAATTCATGTTTCTTACGTTCGAAACGGTGGATTTTTGTGAAATCACGATAAAATTGCTGTTTTAAACTTGCAAAAACATAGAAAAACGCTGTTTTGAACTACTCAAACTGACAAATTCATGTTTCTTCTGTGCGAAACGGCGATTTATGAGAAATTACTATAAAATTGCTGTAATTAACTTGCAAAAACATAGAAAAACGCTGTTTTGAACTATTCAAACTGACAAATTCATGTTTCTTTCGTGTGAAACGGCGATTTATGAGAAATGACGATAAAATTGCTGTTTTAAACTTGCAAAAATATAGAAAAACGCTGTTTTGAACTACTCAAACTGACAAATTCATGTTTCTTCCGTGCGAAACGGCGATTTATGAGAAAATACTATAAAATTGCTGTTATAAACTTGCAAAAACATAGAAAAACGCTGTTTTGAACTATTCAAACTGACAAATTCATGTTTCTTTCGTGTGAAACGGCGATTTATGAGAAATGACGATAAAATTGCTGTTTTAAACTTGCAAAAACATAGAAAAACGCTGTTTTGAACTATTCAAACTGACAAATTCATGTTTCTTACGTGTGAAACGGCGATTTATGAGAAATGACGATAAAATTGCTGTTTTAAACTTGCAAAAACATAGAAAAACGCTGTTTTGAACTATTCAAACTGACAAATTCATGTTTCTTCCGTGCGAAACGGCGATTTATGATAAATGACGATAAAATTGCTGTTTTAAACTTGCAAAAACATAGAAAAACGCTGTTTTCAACTATTCAAACTGACAAATTCATGTTTCTTACGTTCCAAACGGTGGATTTTTGTGAAATCACGATAAAATTGCTGTTTTAAACTTGCAAAAACATTGAAAAACGCTGTTTCCAACTATTCAAACTGACAAATTCATGTTTCTTCCGTGCGAAACGGCGATTTATGAGAAATTACGATAAAATTGCTGTTTTAAACTTGCAAAAACATAGAAAAACGCTGTTTTGAACTATTCAAAATGACAAATTCATGTTTCTTTCGTGTGAAACGGCGATTTATGAGAAATGACGATAAAATTGCTGTTTTAAACTTGCAAAAAACATAGAAAACGCTGTTTTGAACTACTCAAACTGACAAATTCATGTTTCTTTCGTGCGAAACGGCGATTTATGATAAATGACGATAAAATTGCTGTTTTAAACTTGCAAAAACATAGAAAAACGCTGTTTTGAACTATTCAAACTGACAAATTCATGTTTCTTTCGTGTGAAACGGCGAATTATGAGAAATGACGATAAAATTGCTGTTTTAAACTTGCAAAAACATAGAAAAACGCTGTTTTGAACTATTCAAACTGACAAATTCATGTTTCTTTCGTGCGAAACGGCGATTTATGAGAAATGACGATAAAATTGCTGTTTTAAACTTGCAAAAACATAGAAAAACGCTGTTTTCAACTATTCAAACTGATAAATTCATGTTTCTTACGTTCGAAACGGTGGATTTTTGTAAAATCACGATAAAATTGCTGTTTAAAACTTGCAAAAACATAGAAAAACGCTGTTTTGAACTGTTCAAACTGATAAATTCATGTTTCTTACGTTGGAAACGGTGGATTTTTGTGAAATCACGATAAAATTGCTGTTTTAAACTTGCAAAAACATAGAAAAACGCTGTTTTGAACTATTCAAACTGACAAATTCATGTTTCTTTCGTGCGAAACGGCGATTTATGAGAAATGACGATAAAATTGCTGTTTTAAACTTGCAAAAACATTGAAAAACGCTGTTTTCAACTATTCAAACTGACAAATTCATGTTTCTTCCGTGCGCAACGGCGATTTATGAGAAATTACGATAAAATTGCTGTTTTAAACTTGCAAAAACATAGAAAAACGCTGTTTTGAACTATTCAAACTGACAAATTCATGTTTCTTTCGTGTGAAACGGCGATTTATGAGAAATTACTATAAAATTGCTGTTATAAACTTGCAAAAACATAGAAAAACGCTGTTTTGAACTATTCAAACTGACAAATTCATGTTTCTTTCGTGTGAATCGGCGATTTATGAGAAATGACGATAAAATTGCTGTTTTAAACTTGCAAAAACATAGAAAAACGCTGTTTTGAACTATTCAAACTGACAAATTCATGTTTCTTTCGTGCGAAACGGCGATTTATGAGAAATGACGATAAAATTGCTGTTTTAAACTTGCAAAAACATAGAAAAACGCTGTTTTCAACTATTCAAACTGATAAATTCATGTTACTTACGTTCCAAACGGTGGATTTTTGTGAAATTACGATAAAATTGCTGTTTTAAACTTGCAAAAACATAGAAAAACGCTGTTTTGAACTATTCAAACGGACAAATTCATGTTTCTTTCGTGTGAAACGGCGATTTATGAAAAATGACGATAAAATTGCTGTAATTAACTTGCAAAAACATAGAAAAACGCTGTTTTGAACTATTCAAACTGACAAATTCATGTTTCTTTCGTGTGAAACGGCGATTTATGAGAAATGACGATAAAATTGCTGTTTTAAACTTGCAAAAATATAGAAAAACGCTGTTTTGAACTACTCAAACTGACAAATTCATGTTTCTTCCGTGCGAAACGGCGATTTATGAGAAAATACTATAAAATTGCTGTTATAAACTTGCAAAAACATAGAAAAACGCTGTTTTGAACTATTCAAACTGACAAATTCATGTTTCTTTCGTGTGAAACGGCGATTTATGAGAAATGACGATAAAATTGCTGTTTTAAACTTGCAAAAACATAGAAAAACGCTGTTTTGAACTATTCAAACTGACAAATTCATGTTTCTTACGTGTGAAACGGCGATTTATGAGAAATGACGATAAAATTGCTGTTTTAAACTTGCAAAAACATAGAAAAACGCTGTTTTGAACTATTCAAACTGACAAATTCATGTTTCTTCCGTGCGAAACGGCGATTTATGATAAATGACGATAAAATTGCTGTTTTAAACTTGCAAAAACATAGAAAAACGCTGTTTTCAACTATTCAAACTGACAAATTCATGTTTCTTACGTTCCAAACGGTGGATTTTTGTGAAATCACGATAAAATTGCTGTTTTAAACTTGCAAAAACATTGAAAAACGCTGTTTCCAACTATTCAAACTGACAAATTCATGTTTCTTCCGTGCGAAACGGCGATTTATGAGAAATTACGATAAAATTGCTGTTTTAAACTTGCAAAAACATAGAAAAACGCTGTTTTGAACTATTCAAAATGACAAATTCATGTTTCTTTCGTGTGAAACGGCGATTTATGAGAAATGACGATAAAATTGCTGTTTTAAACTTGCAAAAACATAGAAAACGCTGTTTTGAACTACTCAAACTGACAAATTCATGTTTCTTTCGTGCGAAACGGCGATTTATGATAAATGACGATAAAATTGCTGTTTTAAACTTGCAAAAACATAGAAAAACGCTGTTTTGAACTATTCAAACTGACAAATTCATGTTTCTTTCGTGTGAAACGGCGAATTATGAGAAATGACGATAAAATTGCTGTTTTAAACTTGCAAAAACATAGAAAAACGCTGTTTTGAACTATTCAAACTGACAAATTCATGTTTCTTTCGTGCGAAACGGCGATTTATGAGAAATGACGATAAAATTGCTGTTTTAAACTTGCAAAAACATAGAAAAACGCTGTTTTCAACTATTCAAACTGATAAATTCATGTTTCTTACGTTCGAAACGGTGGATTTTTGTAAAATCACGATAAAATTGCTGTTTAAAACTTGCAAAAACATAGAAAAACGCTGTTTTGAACTGTTCAAACTGATAAATTCATGTTTCTTACGTTGGAACGGTGGATTTTTGTGAAATCACGATAAAATTGCTGTTTTAAACTTGCAAAAACATAGAAAAACGCTGTTTTGAACTATTCAAACTGACAAATTCATGTTTCTTTCGTGCGAAACGGCGATTTATGAGAAATGACGATAAAATTGCTGTTTTAAACTTGCAAAAACATTGAAAAACGCTGTTTTCAACTATTCAAACTGACAAATTCATGTTTCTTCCGTGCGCAACGGCGATTTATGAGAAATTACGATAAAATTGCTGTTTTAAACTTGCAAAAACATAGAAAAACGCTGTTTTGAACTATTCAAACTGACAAATTCATGTTTCTTTCGTGTGAAACGGCGATTTATGAGAAATTACTATAAAATTGCTGTTATAAACTTGCAAAAACATAGAAAAACGCTGTTTTGAACTATTCAAACTGACAAATTCATGTTTCTTTCGTGTGAATCGGCGATTTATGAGAAATGACGATAAAATTGCTGTTTTAAACTTGCAAAAACATAGAAAAACGCTGTTTTGAACTATTCAAACTGACAAATTCATGTTTCTTTCGTGCGAAACGGCGATTTATGAGAAATGACGATAAAATTGCTGTTTTAAACTTGCAAAAACATAGAAAAACGCTGTTTTCAACTATTCAAACTGATAAATTCATGTTACTTACGTTCCAAACGGTGGATTTTTGTGAAATTACGATAAAATTGCTGTTTTAAACTTGCAAAAACATAGAAAAACGCTGTTTTGAACTATTCAAACGGACAAATTCATGTTTCTTTCGTGTGAAACGGCGATTTATGAAAAATGACGATAAAATTGCTGTTTTAAAATTGCAAAAACATAGAAAAACGCTGTTTTGAACTATTCAAACTGACAAATTCATGTTTCTTTCGTGCGAAACGGCGATTTATGAGAAATGACGATAAAATTGCTGTTTTAAACTTGCAAAAACATAGAAAAACGCTGTTTTCAACTATTCAAACTGATAAATTCATGTTACTTACGTTCCAAACGGTGGATTTTTGTGAAATCACGATAAAATTGCTGTTTTAAACTTGCAAAAACATTGAAAAACGCTGTTTTCAACTATTCAGACTGACAAATTCATGTTTCTTCCGTGCGAAACGGCGATTTATGAGAAATTACGATAAAATTGCTGTTTTAAACTTGCAAAAACATAGAAAAAACGCTGTTTTCAACTATTCAAACTGATAAATTCATGTTTCTTACGTTCCAAACGGTGGATTTTTGTGAAATTACGATAAAATTGCAGTTTTAAATTAGCAAAAACATTGAAACACGCTGTTTTCAACTATTCAAACTGACAAATTCATGTTTCTTCCGTGCGAAACGGCGATTTATGAGAAATTACTATAAAATTGCTGTTATAAACTTGCAAAAACATAGAAAAACGCTGTTTTGAACTATTCAAACTGACAAATTCATGTTTCTTTCGTGTGAATCGGCGATTTATGAGAAATGACGATAAAATTGCTGTTTTAAACTTGCAAAAACATAGAAAAACGCTGTTTTGAACTATTCAAACTGACAAATTCATGTTTCTTACGTGTGAAACGGCGATTTATGAGAAATGACGATAAAATTGCTGTTTTAAACTTGCAAAAACATAGAAAAACGCTGTTTTTGAACTATTCAAACTGACAAATTCATGTTTCTTTCGTGCGAAACGGCGATTTATGAGAATGGCGATAAAATTGCTGTTTTAAACTTGCAAAAACATAGAAAACGCTGTTTTCAACTATTCAAACTGATAAATTCATGTTACTTACGTTCCAAACGGTGGATTTTTGTGAAATCACGATAAAATTGCTGTTTTAAACTTGCAAAAACATTGAAAAACGCTGTTTTCAACTATTCAGACTGACAAATTCATGTTTCTTCCGTGCGAAACGGCGATTTATGAGAAATTACGATAAAATTGCTGTTTTAAACTTGCAAAAACATAGAAAAACGCTGTTTTGAACTATTCAAACGGACAAATTCATGTTTCTTTCGTGTGAAACGGCGATTTATGAGAAATGACGATAAAATTGCTGTTTTAAACTTGCAAAAACATAGAAAAACGCTGTTTTGAACTATTCAAACTGACAAATTCATGTTTCTTTCGTGCGAAACGGCGATTTATGAGAAATGACGATAAAATTGCTGTTTTAAACTTGCAAAAACATAGAAAAACGCTGTTTTCAACTATTCAAACTGATAAATTCATGTTTCTTACGTTCCAAACGGTGGATTTTTGTGAAATTACGATAAAATTGCTGTTTTAAATTAGCAAAAACATTGAAACACGCTGTTTTCAACTATTCAAACTGACAAATTCATGTTTCTTCCGTGCGAAACGGCGATTTATGAGAAATGACGATAAAATTGCTGTTTTAAACTTGCAAAAACATAGAAAAACGCTGTTTTGAACTATTCAAACTGACAAATTCATGTTTCTTTCGTGAGAAACGGCGATTTATGAAAAATGACGATAAAATTGCTGTTTTAAACTTGCAAAAACATAGAAAAACGCTGTTTTCAACTATTCAAACTGATAAATTCATGTTTCGTACGTTCCAAACGGTGAATATTTGTGAAATCACGATAAAATTGCTGTTTTAAACTTGCAAACACATTGAAAAACGCTGTTTTCAACTATTCAAACTGACAAATTCATGTTTTTTCCGTGCGAAACGGCGATTTTTGAGAAATTACGATAAAATTGCTGTTTTAAACTTGCAAAAACATAGAAAAACGCTGTTTTGAACTACTCAAACTGACAAATTCATGTTTCTTTCGTGTGAAACGGCGATATATGAGAAATGATTATAAAATTGCTGTTTTAAACTTGCAAAAACATAGAAAAACGCTGTTTTGAACTATTCAAACTGACAAATTCATGTTTCTTTCGTGTGAAACGGCGATTTATGAGAAATTACTATAAAATTGCTGTTATAAACTTGCAAAAACATAGAAAAACGCTGTTTTGAACTATTCAAACTGACAAATTCATGTTTCTTTCGTGTGAATCGGCGATATATGAGAAATGACGATAAAATTGCTGTTTTAAACTTGCAAAAACATAGAAAAACGCTGTTTTGAACTATTCAAACTGACAAATTCATGTTTCTTACGTGTGAAACGGCGATTTATGAGAAATGACGATAAAATTGCTATTTTAAACTTGCAAAAACATAGAAAAACGCTGTTTTGAACTATTCAAACTGACAAATTCATGTTTCTTTCGTGCGAAACGGCGATTTATGAGAAATGACGATAAAATTGCTGTTTTAAACTTGCAAAAACATAGAAAAACGCTGTTTTCAACTATTCAAACTGATAAATTCATGTTTCTTACGTTCCAAACGGTGGATTTTTGTGAAATTACGATAAAATTGCTGTTTTAAACTTGCAAAAACATTGAAAAACGCTGTTTTCAACTATTCAAACTGACAAATTCATGTTTCTTCCGTGCGAAACGGCGATTTATGAGAAATTACGATAAAATTGCTGTTTTAAACTTGCAAAAACATAGGAAAACGCTGTTTTGAACTATTCAAAATGACAAATTCATGTTTCTTTCGTGTGAAACGGCGATTTATGAGAAATGACGATAAAATTGCTGTTTTAAACTTGCAAAAACATAGAAAAACGCTGTTTTAAACTACTCAAACTGACAAATTCATGTTTCTTTCGTGCGAAACGGCGATTTATGATAAATGACGATAAAATTGCTGTTTTAAACTTGCAAAAACATAGAAAAACGCTGTTTTGAACTATTCAAACTGACAAATTCATGTTTCTTACGTGTGAAACGGCGATTTATGAGAAATGACGATAAAATTGCTGTTTTAAACTTGCAAAAACATAGAAAAACGCTGTTTTGAACTATTCAAACTGACAAATTCATGTTTCTTTCGTGCGAAACGGCGATTTATGAGAAATGACGATAAAATTGCTGTTTTAAACTTGCAAAAACATAGAAAAACGCTGTTTTGAACTATTCAAACTGATAAATTCATGTTTCTTACGTTCCAAACGGTGGAGTTTTGTGAAATTACGATAAAATTGCTGTTTTAAATTAGCAAAAACATTTAAAAACGCTGTTTTCAACTATTCAAACTGACAAATTCATGTTTCTTCCGTGCGAAACGGCGATTTATGAGAAATTACGATAAAATTGCTGTTTTAAACTTGCAAAAATATAGAAAAACGCTGTTTTGAACTATTCAAAATGACAAATTCATGTTTCTTCCGTGCGAAACGGCGATTTATGAGAAATTACTATAAAATTGCTGTTATAAACTTGCAAAACATAGAAAAACGCTGTTTTGAACAATTCAAACTGACAAATTCATGTTTTTTTCGTGTGAAACGGCGATTTATGAGAAATGACGATAAAATTGCTGTTTTAAACTTGCAAAAACATAGAAAAACGCTGTTTTGAACTATTCAAACTGACAAATTCATGTTTCTTACGTGTGAAACGGCGATTTATGAGAAATGACGATAAAATTGCTGTTTTAAACTTGCAAAAACATAGAAAAACGCTGTTTTGAACTATTCAAACTGACAAATTCATGTTTCTTTCGTGCGAAACGGCGATTTATGAGAAATGACGATAAAATTGCTGTTTTAAACTTGCAAAAACATAGAAAAACGCTGTTTTCAACTATTCAAACTGATAAATTCATGTTTCTTACGTTCCAAACGGTGGATTTTTGTGAAATTACGATAAAATTGCTGTTTTAAACTTGCAAAAACATTGAAAAACGCTGTTTTCAACTATTCAAACTGACAAATTCATGTTTCTTCCGTGCGAAACGGCGATTTATGAGAAATAACGTTAAAATTGCTGTTTTAAACTTGCAAAAACATAGAAAAACGCTGTTTTGAACTATTCAAAATGACAAATTCATGTTTCTTTCGTGTGAAACGGCGATTTATGAGAAATGACGATAAAATTGCTGTTTTAAACTTGCAAAAACATAGAAAAACGCTGTTTTGAACTACTCAAACTGACAAATTCATGTTTCTTTCGTGCGAAACGGCGATTTATGATAAATGACGATAAAATTGCTGTTTTAAACTTGCAAAAACATAGAAAAACGCTGTTTTGAACTATTCAAACTGACAAATTCATGTTTCTTTCGTGTGAAACGGCGATTTATGAGAAATGACGATAAAATTGCTGTTTTAAACTTGCAAAAACATAGAAAAACGCTGTTTTGAACTATTCAAACTGACAAATTCATGTTTCTTTCGTGCGAAACGGCGATTTATGAGAAATGACAATAAAATTGCTGTTTTAAACTTGCAAAAACATAGAAAAACGCTGTTTACAACTATTCAAACTGATAAATTCATGTTTCTTACGTTCGAAACGGTGGATTTTTGTGAAATCACGATAAAATTGCTGTTTTAAACTTGCAAAAACATAGAAAAACGCTGTTTTGAACTATTCAAACTGATAAATTCATGTTTCTTACGTTGGAAACGGTGGATTTTTGTGAAATCACGATAAAATTGCTGTTTTAAACTTGCAAAAACATTGAAAAACGCTGTTTTCAACTATTCAAACTGACAAAGTCATGTTTCTTCCGTGCGAAACGGCGATTTATGAGAAATTACGATAAAATTGCTGTTTTAAACTTGCAAAAACATAGAAAAACGCTGTTTTGAACTACTCAAACTGACAAATTCATGTTTCTTCCGTGCGAAACGGCGATTTATGAGAAATTACTATAAAATTGCAGTTATAAACTTGCAAAAACATAGAAAAACGTTGTTTTGAACTATTCAAACTGACAAATTCATGTTTCTTTCGTGTGAAACGGCGATTTATGAGAAATGACGATAAAATTGCTGTTTTAAACTTGCAAAAACATAGAAAAACGCTGTTTTGAACTATTCAAACTGACAAATTCATGTTTCTTACGTGTGAAACGGCGATTTATGAGAAATGACGATAAAATTGCTGTTTTAAACTTACAAAAACATAGAAAAACGCTGTTTTGAACTATTCAAACTGACAAATTCATGTTTCTTTCGTGCGAAACGGCGATTTATGAGAAATGACGATAAAATTGCTGTTTTAAACTTGCAAAAACATAGAAAAACGCTGTTTTCAACTATTCAAACTGATAAATTCATGTTTCTTACATTCCAAACCGTGGATTTTTGTGAAATCACGATAAAATTGCTGTTTTAAACTTGCAAAAACATTGAAAACGCTGTTTTCAACTATTCAAACTGACAAATTCATGTTTCTTCCTTGCGAAACGGCGATTTATGAGAAATTACGATAAAATTGCTGTTTTAAACTTGCAAAAACATAGAAAAACGCCGTTTTGAACTATTCAAACTGGCAAATTCATGCTTCTTTCGTGTAAAACGGCGATTTATGAGAAATGACGATAAAATTGCTGTTTTAAACTTGCAAAAACATAGAAAAACGCTGTTTTGAACTATTCAAACGGACAAATTCATGTTTCTTTCGTGTGAAACGGCGATTTATGAGAAAGTACTATAAAATTGCTGTTTTAAACATGCAAAAACATAGAAAAACGTTGTTTTGAACTACTCAAACTGACAAATTCATGTTTCTTTCGTGCGAAACGGCGATTTATGAGAAATGACGATAAAATTGCTGTTTTAAACTTGCAAAAACATAGAAAAACGCTGTTTACAACTATTTAAACTGATAAATTCATGTTTCTTACGTTCGAAACGGTGGATTTTTGTGAAATCACGATAAAATTGCTGTTTTAAACTTGCAAAAACATAGAAAAACGCTGTTTTGAACTATTCAAACTGATAAATTCATGTTTCTTACGTTGGAAACGGTGGATTTTTGTGAAATCACGATAAAATTGCTGTTTTAAACTTGCAAAAACATTGAAAAACGCTGTTTTCAACTATTCAAACTGACAAATTCATGTTTCTTCCGTGCGAAACGGTGATTTATGAGAAATTACGATAAAATTGCTGTTTTAAACTTGCAAAAACATAGAAAAACGCTGTTTTGAACTACTCAAACTGACAAATTCATGTTTCTTCCGTGCGAAACGGCGATTTATGAGAAATTACTATAAAATTGCTGTTATAAACTTGCAAAACATAGAAAAACGCTGTTTTGAACAATTCAAACTGACAAATTCATGTTTTTTTCGTGTGAAACGGCGATTTATGAGAAATGACGATAAAATTGCTGTTTTAAACTTGCAAAAACATAGAAAAACGCTGTTTTGAACTATTCAAATTGACAAATTCATGTTTCTTACGTGTGAAACGGCGATTTATGAGAAATGACGATAAAATTGCTGTTTTAAACTTGCAAAAACATAGAAAAACGCTGTTTTGAACTATTCAAACTGACAAATTCATGTTTCTTTCGTGCGAAACGGCGATTTATGAGAAATGACGATAAAATTGCTGTTTTAAACTTGCAAAAACATAGAAAAACGCTGTTTTCAACTATTCAAACTGATAAATTCATGTTTCTTACGTTCCAAACGGTGGATTTTTGTGAAATTACGATAAAATTGCTGTTTTAAACTTGCAAAAACATTGAAAAACGCTGTTTTCAACTATTCAAACTGACAAATTCATGTTTCTTCCGTGCGAAACGGCGATTTATGAGAAATAACGTTAAAATTGCTGTTTTAAACTTGCAAAAACATAGAAAAACGCTGTTTTGAACTATTCAAAATGACAAATTCATGTTTCTTTCGTGTGAAACGGCGATTTATGAGAAATGACGATAAAATTGCTGTTTTAAACTTGCAAAAACATAGAAAAACGCTGTTTTGAACTACTCAAACTGACAAATTCATGTTTCTTTCGTGCGAAACGGCGATTTATGATAAATGACGATAAAATTGCTGTTTTAAACTTGCAAAAACATAGAAAAACGCTGTTTTGAACTATTCAAACTGACAAATTCATGTTTCTTTCGTGTGAAACGGCGATTTATGAGAAATGACGATAAAATTGCTGTTTTAAACTTGCAAAAACATAGAAAAACGCTGTTTTGAACTATTCAAACTGACAAATTCATGTTTCTTTCGTGCGAAACGGCGATTTATGAGAAATGACAATAAAATTGCTGTTTTAAACTTGCAAAAACATAGAAAAACGCTGTTTACAACTATTCAAACTGATAAATTCATGTTTCTTACGTTCGAAACGGTGGATTTTTGTGAAATCACGATAAAATTGCTGTTTTAAACTTGCAAAAACATAGAAAAACGCTGTTTTGAACTATTCAAACTGATAAATTCATGTTTCTTACGTTGGAAACGGTGGATTTTTGTGAAATCACGATAAAATTGCTGTTTTAAACTTGCAAAAACATTGAAAAACGCTGTTTTCAACTATTCAAACTGACAAAGTCATGTTTCTTCCGTGCGAAACGGCGATTTATGAGAAATTACGATAAAATTGCTGTTTTAAACTTGCAAAAACATAGAAAAACGCTGTTTTGAACTACTCAAACTGACAAATTCATGTTTCTTCCGTGCGAAACGGCGATTTATGAGAAATTACTATAAAATTGCAGTTATAAACTTGCAAAAACATAGAAAAACGTTGTTTTGAACTATTCAAACTGACAAATTCATGTTTCTTTCGTGTGAAACGGCGATTTATGAGAAATGACGATAAAATTGCTGTTTTAAACTTGCAAAAACATAGAAAAACGCTGTTTTGAACTATTCAAACTGACAAATTCATGTTTCTTACGTGTGAAACGGCGATTTATGAGAAATGACGATAAAATTGCTGTTTTAAACTTACAAAAACATAGAAAAACGCTGTTTTGAACTATTCAAACTGACAAATTCATGTTTCTTTCGTGCGAAACGGCGATTTATGAGAAATGACGATAAAATTGCTGTTTTAAACTTGCAAAAACATAGAAAAACGCTGTTTTCAACTATTCAAACTGATAAATTCATGTTTCTTACATTCCAAACCGTGGATTTTTGTGAAATCACGATAAAATTGCTGTTTTAAACTTGCAAAAACATTGAAAACGCTGTTTTCAACTATTCAAACTGACAAATTCATGTTTCTTCCTTGCGAAACGGCGATTTATGAGAAATTACGATAAAATTGCTGTTTTAAACTTGCAAAAACATAGAAAAACGCCGTTTTGAACTATTCAAACTGGCAAATTCATGCTTCTTTCGTGTAAAACGGCGATTTATGAGAAATGACGATAAAATTGCTGTTTTAAACTTGCAAAAACATAGAAAAACGCTGTTTTGAACTATTCAAACGGACAAATTCATGTTTCTTTCGTGTGAAACGGCGATTTATGAGAAAGTACTATAAAATTGCTGTTTTAAACATGCAAAAACATAGAAAAACGTTGTTTTGAACTACTCAAACTGACAAATTCATGTTTCTTTCGTGCGAAACGGCGATTTATGAGAAATGACGATAAAATTGCTGTTTTAAACTTGCAAAAACATAGAAAAACGCTGTTTACAACTATTTAAACTGATAAATTCATGTTTCTTACGTTCGAAACGGTGGATTTTTGTGAAATCACGATAAAATTGCTGTTTTAAACTTGCAAAAACATAGAAAAACGCTGTTTTGAACTATTCAAACTGATAAATTCATGTTTCTTACGTTGGAAACGGTGGATTTTTGTGAAATCACGATAAAATTGCTGTTTTAAACTTGCAAAAACATTGAAAAACGCTGTTTTCAACTATTCAAACTGACAAATTCATGTTTCTTCCGTGCGAAACGGTGATTTATGAGAAATTACGATAAAATTGCTGTTTTAAACTTGCAAAAACATAGAAAAACGCTGTTTTGAACTACTCAAACTGACAAATTCATGTTTCTTCCGTGCGAAACGGCGATTTATGAGAAATTACTATAAAATTGCTGTTATAAACTTGCAAAAACATAGAAAAACGTTGTTTTGAACTATTCAAACTGACAAATTCATGTTTCTTTCGTGTGAAACGGCGATTTATGAGAAATGACGATAAAATTGCTGTTTTAAACTTGCAAAAACATAGAAAAACGCTGTTTTGAACTATTCAAACTGACAAATTCATGTTTCTTCCGTGCGAAACGGCGATTTATGAGAAATTACTATAAAATTGCTGTTATAAACTTGCAAAACATAGAAAAACGCTGTTTTGAACTATTCAAACTGACAAATTCATGTTTCTTTCGTGTGAAACGGCGATTTATGAGAAATGACGATAAAATTGCTGTTTTAAACTTGCAAAAACATAAAAAAACGCTGTTTTGAACTATTCAAACTGACAAATTCATGTTTCTTACGTGTGAAACGGCGATTTATGAGAAATGACGATAAAATTGCTATTTTAAACTTGCAAAAACATAGAAAAACGCTGTTTTGAACTATTCAAACTGACAAATTCATGTTTCTTTCGTGCGAAACGGCGATTTATGAGAAATGACGATAAAATTGCTGTTTTAAACTTGCAAAAACATAGAAAAACGCTGTTTTCAACTATTCAAACTGATAAATTCATGTTTCTTACGTTCCAAACGGTGGATTTTTGTGAAATTACGATAAAATTGCTGTTTTAAACTTGCAAAAACATTGAAAAACGCTGTTTTCAACTATTCAAACTGACAAATTCATGTTTCTTCCGTGCGAAACGGTGATTTATGAGAAATTACGATAAAATTGCTGTTTTAAACTTGCAAAAACATAGGAAAACGCTGTTTTGAACTATTCAAAATGACAAATTCATGTTTCTTTCGTGTGAAACGGCGATTTATGAGAAATGACGATAAAATTGCTGTTTTAAACTTGCAAAAACATAGAAAAACGCTGTTTTAAACTACTCAAACTGACAAATTCATGTTTCTTTCGTGCGAAACGGCGATTTATGATAAATGACGATAAAATTGCTGTTTTAAACTTGCAAAAACATAGAAAAACGCTGTTTTGAACTATTCAAACTGACAAATTCATGTTTCTTACGTGTGAAACGGCGATTTATGAGAAATGACGATAAAATTGCTGTTTTAAACTTGCAAAAACATAGAAAAACGCTGTTTTGAACTATTCAAACTGACAAATTCATGTTTCTTTCGTGCGAAACGGCGATTTATGAGAAATGACGATAAAATTGCTGTTTTAAACTTGCAAAAACATAGAAAAACGCTGTTTTGAACTATTCAAACTTATAAATTCATGTTTCTTACGTTCCAAACGGTGGAGTTTTGTGAAACTACGATAAAATTGCTGTTTTAAATTAGCAAAAACATTTAAAAACGCTGTTTTCAACTATTCAAACTGACAAATTCATGTTTCTTCCGTGCGAAACGGCGATTTATGAGAAATTACGATAAAATTGCTGTTTTAAACTTGCAAAAATATAGAAAAACGCTGTTTTGAACTATTCAAAATAACAAATTCATGTTTCTTCCGTGCGAAACGGCGATTTATGAGAAATTACTATAAAATTGCTGTTATAAACTTGCAAAACATAGAAAAACGCTGTTTTGAACTATTCAAACTGACAAATTCATGTTTCTTTCGTGTGAAACGGCGATTTATGAGAAATGACGATAAAATTGCTGTTTTAAACTTGCAAAAACATAGAAAAACGCTGTTTTGAACTATTCAAACTGACAAATTCATGTTTCTTACGTGTGAAACGGCGATTTATGAGAAATGACGATAAAATTGCTGTTTTAAACTTGCAAAAACATAGAAAAACGCTGTTTTGAACTATTCAAACTGACAAATTCATGTTTCTTTCGTGCGAAACGGCGATTTATGAGAAATGACGATAAAATTGCTGTTTTAAACTTGCAAAAACATAGAAAAACGCTGTTTTCAACTATTCAAACTGATAAATTCATGTTTCTTACGTTCCAAACGGTGGATTTTTGTGAAATTACGATAAAATTGCTGTTTTAAACTTGCAAAAACATTGAAAAACGCTGTTTTGAACTATTCAAAATGACAAATTCATGTTTCTTTCGTGTGAAACGGCGATTTATGAGAAATGACGATAAAATTGCTGTTTTAAACTTGCAAAAACATAGAAAAACGCTGTTTTGAACTACTCAAACTGACAAATTCATGTTTCTTTCGTGCGAAACGGCGATTTATGAGAAATGACGATAAAATTGCTGTTTTAAACTTGCAAAAACATTGAAAAACGCTGTTTTCCACTATTCAAACTGACAAATTCATGTTTCTTTCGTGTGAAACGGCGATTTATGAGAAATGACGATAAAATTGCTGTTTTAAACTTGCAAAAACATAGAAAAACGCTGTTTTGAACTATTCAAACTGACAAATTCATGTTTCTTACGTGCGAAACGGCGATTTATGAGAAATTACGATAAAATTGCTGTTTTAAACTTGCAAAAACAAAGGAAAACGCTGTTTTGAACTATTCAAAATGACAAATTCATGTTTCTTTCGTGTGAAACGGCGATTTATGAGAAATGACGAAAAAATTGCTGTTTTAAACTTGCAAAAACATAGAAAAACGCTGTTTTAAACTACTCAAACTGACAAATTCATGTTTCTTTCGTGCGAAACGGCGATTTATGATAAATGACGATAAAATTGCTGTTTTAAACTTGCAAAAACATAGAAAAACGCTGTTTTGAACTATTCAAACTGACAAATTCATGTTTCTTACGTGTGAAACGGCGATTTATGAGAAATGACGATAAAATTGCTGTTTTAAACTTGCAAAAACATAGAAAAACGCTGTTTTGAACTATTCAAACTGACAAATTCATGTTTCTTTCGTGCGAAACGGCGATTTATGAGAAATGACGATAAAATTGCTGTTTTAAACTTGCAAAAACATAGAAAAACGCTGTTTTGAACTATTCAAACTGATAAATTCATGTTTCTTACGTTCCAAACGGTGGAGTTTTGTGAAATTACGATAAAATTGCTGTTTTAAATTAGCAAAAACATTTAAAAACGCTGTTTTCAACTATTCAAACTGACAAATTCATGTTTCTTCCGTGCGAAACGGCGATTTATGAGAAATTACGATAAAATTGCTGTTTTAAACTTGCAAAAATATAGAAAAACGCTGTTTTGAACTATTCAAAATGACAAATTCATGTTTCTTCCGTGCGAAACGGCGATTTATGAGAAATTACTATAAAATTGCTGTTATAAACTTGCAAAACATAGAAAAACGCTGTTTTGAACTATTCAAACTGACAAATTCATGTTTCTTTCGTGTGAAACGGCGATTTATGAGAAATGACGATAAAATTGCTGTTTTAAACTTGCAAAAACATAGAAAAACGCTGTTTTGAACTATTCAAACTGACAAATTCATGTTTCTTACGTGTGAAACGGCGATTTATGAGAAATGACGATAAAATTGCTGTTTTAAACTTGCAAAAACATAGAAAAACGCTGTTTTGAACTATTCAAACTGACAAATTCATGTTTCTTTCGTGCGAAACGGCGATTTATGAGAAATGACGATAAAATTGCTGTTTTAAACTTGCAAAAACATAGAAAAACGCTGTTTTCAACTATTCAAACTGATAAATTCATGTTTCTTACGTTCCAAACGGTGGATTTTTGTGAAATTACGATAAAATTGCTGTTTTAAACTTGCAAAAACATTGAAAAACGCTGTTTTCAACTATTCAAACTGACAAATTCATGTTTCTTCCGTGCGAAACGGCGATTTATGAGAAATTACGTTAAAATTGCTGTTTTAAACTTGCAGAAACATAGAAAAACGCTGTTTTGAACTATTCAAAATGACAAATTCATGTTTCTTTCGTGCGAAACGGCGATTTATGAGAAATGACGATAAAATTGCTGTTTTAAACTTGCAAAAACATTGAAAAACGCTGTTTTCCACTATTCAAACTGACAAATTCATGTTTCTTTCGTGTGAAACGGCGATTTATGAGAAATGACGATAAAATTGCTGTTTTAAACTTGCAAAAACATAGAAAAACGCTGTTTTGAACTATTCAAAATGACAAATTCATGTTTCTTCCGTGCGAAACGGCGATTTATGAGAAATTACTATAAAATTGCTGTTATAAACTTGCAAAACATAGAAAAACGCTGTTTTGAACTATTCAAACTGACAAATTCATGTTTCTTTCGTGTGAAACGGCGATTTATGAGAAATGACGATAAAATTGCTGTTTTAAACTTGCAAAAACATAGAAAAACGCTGTTTTGAACTATTCAAACTGACAAATTCATGTTTCTTACGTGTGAAACGGCGATTTATGAGAAATGACGATAAAATTGCTGTTTTAAACTTGCAAAAACATAGAAAAACGCTGTTTTGAACTATTTAAACTGACAAATTCATGTTTCTTTCGTGCGAAACGGCGATTTATGAGAAATGACGATAAAATTGCTGTTTTAAACTTGCAAAAACATAGAAAAACGCTGTTTTGAACTATTCAAACTGATAAATTCATGTTTCTTACGTTCCAAACGGTGGAGTTTTGTGAAATTACGATAAAATTGCTGTTTTAAATTAGCAAAAACATTTAAAAACGCTGTTTTCAACTATTCAAACTGACAAATTCATGTTTCTTCCGTGCGAAACGGCGATTTATGAGAAATTACGATAAAATTGCTGTTTTAAACTTGCAAAAATATAGAAAAACGCTGTTTTGAACTATTCAAAATGACAAATTCATGTTTCTTCCGTGCGAAACGGCGATTTATGAGAAATTACTATAAAATTGCTGTTATAAACTTGCAAAACATAGAAAAACGCTGTTTTGAACTATTCAAACTGACAAATTCATGTTTCTTACGTTCCAAACGGTGGATTTTTGTGAAATTACGATAAAATTGCTGTTTTAAACTTGCAAAAACATAGAAAAACGCTGTTTTGAACTATTCAAACTGACAAATTCATGTTTCTTACGTGTGAAACGGCGATTTATGAGAAATGACGATAAAATTGCTATTTTAAACTTGCAAAAACATAGAAAAACGCTGTTTTGAACTATTCAAACTGACAAATTCATGTTTCTTTCGTGCGAAACGGCGATTTATGAGAAATGACGATAAAATTGCTGTTTTAAACTTGCAAAAACATAGAAAAACGCTGTTTTGAACTATTCAAACTGACAAATTCATGTTTCTTTCGTGCGAAACGGCGATTTATGAGAAATGACGATAAAATTGCTGTTTTAAACTTGCAAAAACATAGAAAAACGCTGTTTTGAACTATTCAAACTGATAAATTCATGTTTCTTACGTTCCAAACGGTGGAGTTTTGTGAAATTACGATAAAATTGCTGTTTTAAATTAGCAAAAACATTTAAAAACGCTGTTTTCAACTATTCAAACTGACAAATTCATGTTTCTTCCGTGCGAAACGGCGATTTATGAGAAATTACGATAAAATTGCTGTTTTAAACTTGCAAAAATATAGAAAAACGCTGTTTTGAACTATTCAAAATGACAAATTCATGTTTCTTCCGTGCGAAACGGCGATTTATGAGAAATTACTATAAAATTGCTGTTATAAACTTGCAAAACATAGAAAAACGCTGTTTTGAACTATTCAAACTGACAAATTCATGTTTCTTTCGTGTGAAACGGCGATTTATGAGAAATGACGATAAAATTGCTGTTTTAAACTTGCAAAAACATAGAAAAACGCTGTTTTGAACTATTCAAACTGACAAATTCATGTTTCTTACGTGTGAAACGGCGATTTATGAGAAATGACGATAAAATTGCTGTTTTAAACTTGCAAAAACATAGAAAAACGCTGTTTTGAACTATTCAAACTGACAAATTCATGTTTCTTTCGTGCGAAACGGCGATTTATGAGAAATGACGATAAAATTGCTGTTTTAAACTTGCAAAAACATAGAAAAACGCTGTTTTCAACTATTCAAACTGATAAATTCATGTTTCTTACGTTCCAAACGGTGGATTTTTGTGAAATTACGATAAAATTGCTGTTTTAAACTTGCAAAAACATTGAAAAACGCTGTTTTCAACTATTCAAACTGACAAATTCATGTTTCTTCCGTGCGAAACGGCGATTTATGAGAAATTACGTTAAAATTGCTGTTTTAAACTTGCAGAAACATAGAAAAACGCTGTTTTGAACTATTCAAAATGACAAATTCATGTTTCTTTCGTGCGAAACGGCGATTTATGAGAAATGACGATAAAATTGCTGTTTTAAACTTGCAAAAACATTGAAAAACGCTGTTTTCCACTATTCAAACTGACAAATTCATGTTTCTTTCGTGTGAAACGGCGATTTATGAGAAATGACGATAAAATTGCTGTTTTAAACTTGCAAAAACATAGAAAAACGCTGTTTTGAACTATTCAAAATGACAAATTCATGTTTCTTCCGTGCGAAACGGCGATTTATGAGAAATTACTATAAAATTGCTGTTATAAACTTGCAAAACATAGAAAAACGCTGTTTTGAACTATTCAAACTGACAAATTCATGTTTCTTTCGTGTGAAACGGCGATTTATGAGAAATGACGATAAAATTGCTGTTTTAAACTTGCAAAAACATAGAAAAACGCTGTTTTGAACTATTCAAACTGACAAATTCATGTTTCTTACGTGTGAAACGGCGATTTATGAGAAATGACGATAAAATTGCTGTTTTAAACTTGCAAAAACATAGAAAAACGCTGTTTTGAACTATTTAAACTGACAAATTCATGTTTCTTTCGTGCGAAACGGCGATTTATGAGAAATGACGATAAAATTGCTGTTTTAAACTTGCAAAAACATAGAAAAACGCTGTTTTGAACTATTCAAACTGATAAATTCATGTTTCTTACGTTCCAAACGGTGGAGTTTTGTGAAATTACGATAAAATTGCTGTTTTAAATTAGCAAAAACATTTAAAAACGCTGTTTTCAACTATTCAAACTGACAAATTCATGTTTCTTCCGTGCGAAACGGCGATTTATGAGAAATTACGATAAAATTGCTGTTTTAAACTTGCAAAAATATAGAAAAACGCTGTTTTGAACTATTCAAAATGACAAATTCATGTTTCTTCCGTGCGAAACGGCGATTTATGAGAAATTACTATAAAATTGCTGTTATAAACTTGCAAAACATAGAAAAACGCTGTTTTGAACTATTCAAACTGACAAATTCATGTTTCTTACGTTCCAAACGGTGGATTTTTGTGAAATTACGATAAAATTGCTGTTTTAAACTTGCAAAAACATAGAAAAACGCTGTTTTGAACTATTCAAACTGACAAATTCATGTTTCTTACGTGTGAAACGGCGATTTATGAGAAATGACGATAAAATTGCTATTTTAAACTTGCAAAAACATAGAAAAACGCTGTTTTGAACTATTCAAACTGACAAATTCATGTTTCTTTCGTGCGAAACGGCGATTTATGAGAAATGACGATAAAATTGCTGTTTTAAACTTGCAAAAACATAGAAAAACGCTGTTTTCAACTATTCAAACTGATAAATTCATGTTTCTTACGTTCCAAACGGTGGATTTTTGTGAAATTACGATAAAATTGCTGTTTTAAACTTGCAAAAACATTGAAAAACGCTGTTTTCAACTATTCAAACTGACAAATTCATGTTTCTTCCGTGCGAAACGGTGATTTATGAGAAATTACGATAAAATTGCTGTTTTAAACTTGCAAAAACATAGGAAAACGCTGTTTTGAACTATTCAAAATGACAAATTCATGTTTCTTTCGTGTGAAACGGCGATTTATGAGAAATGACGTTAAAATTGCTGTTTTAAACTTGCAAAAACATAGAAAAACGCTGTTTTAAACTACTCAAACTGACAAATTCATGTTTCTTTCGTGCGAAACGGCGATTTATGATAAATGACGATAAAATTGCTGTTTTAAACTTGCAAAAACATAGAAAAACGCTGTTTTGAACTATTCAAACTGACAAATTCATGTTTCTTACGTGTGAAACGGCGATTTATGAGAAATGACGATAAAATTGCTGTTTTAAACTTGCAAAAACATAGAAAAACGCTGTTTTGAACTATTCAAACTGACAAATTCATGTTTCTTTCGTGCGAAACGGCGATTTATGAGAAATGACGATAAAATTGCTGTTTTAAACTTGCAAAAACATAGAAAAACGCTGTTTTGAACTATTCAAACTTATAAATTCATGTTTCTTACGTTCCAAACGGTGGAGTTTTGTGAAACTACGATAAAATTGCTGTTTTAAATTAGCAAAAACATTTAAAAACGCTGTTTTCAACTATTCAAACTGACAAATTCATGTTTCTTCCGTGCGAAACGGCGATTTATGAGAAATTACGATAAAATTGCTGTTTTAAACTTGCAAAAATATAGAAAAACGCTGTTTTGAACTATTCAAAATGACAAATTCATGTTTCTTCCGTGCGAAACGGCGATTTATGAGAAATTACTATAAAATTGCTGTTATAAACTTGCAAAACATAGAAAAACGCTGTTTTGAACTATTCAAACTGACAAATTCATGTTTCTTTCGTGTGAAACGGCGATTTATGAGAAATGACGATAAAATTGCTGTTTTAAACTTGCAAAAACATAGAAAAACGCTGTTTTGAACTATTCAAACTGACAAATTCATGTTTCTTACGTGTGAAACGGCGATTTATGAGAAATGACGATAAAATTGCTGTTTTAAACTTGCAAAAACATAGAAAAACGCTGTTTTGAACTATTCAAACTGACAAATTCATGTTTCTTTCGTGCGAAACGGCGATTTATGAGAAATGACGATAAAATTGCTGTTTTAAACTTGCAAAAACATAGAAAAACGCTGTTTTCAACTATTCAAACTGATAAATTCATGTTTCTTACGTTCCAAACGGTGGATTTTTGTGAAATTACGATAAAATTGCTGTTTTAAACTTGCAAAAACATTGAAAAACGCTGTTTTGAAC
This sequence comes from Poecilus cupreus, assembly GCA_963942605.1. Taxonomy (NCBI): domain Eukaryota; kingdom Metazoa; phylum Arthropoda; class Insecta; order Coleoptera; family Carabidae; genus Poecilus; species Poecilus cupreus. The sequence goes on along the minus strand of CAWWDY010000849.1, from coordinate 26,283 downwards.
TATTCAAAATGACAAATTCATGTTTCTTTCGTGTGAAACGGCGATTTATGAGAAATGACGATAAAATTGCTGTTTTAAACTTGCAAAAACATAGAAAAACGCTGTTTTGAACTACTCAAACTGACAAATTCATGTTTCTTTCGTGCGAAACGGCGATTTATGAGAAATGACGATAAAATTGCTGTTTTAAACTTGCAAAAACATTGAAAAACGCTGTTTTCCACTATTCAAACTGACAAATTCATGTTTCTTTCGTGTGAAACGGCGATTTATGAGAAATGACGATAAAATTGCTGTTTTAAACTTGCAAAAACATAGAAAAACGCTGTTTTGAACTATTCAAACTGACAAATTCATGTTTCTTACGTGCGAAACGGCGATTTATGAGAAATTACGATAAAATTGCTGTTTTAAACTTGCAAAAACATAGGAAAACGCTGTTTTGAACTATTCAAAATGACAAATTCATGTTTCTTTCGTGTGAAACGGCGATTTATGAGAAATGACGAAAAAATTGCTGTTTTAAACTTGCAAAAACATAGAAAAACGCTGTTTTAAACTACTCAAACTGACAAATTCATGTTTCTTTCGTGCGAAACGGCGATTTATGATAAATGACGATAAAATTGCTGTTTTAAACTTGCAAAAACATAGAAAAACGCTGTTTTGAACTATTCAAACTGACAAATTCATGTTTCTTACGTGTGAAACGGCGATTTATGAGAAATGACGAAAAAATTGCTGTTTTAAACTTGCAAAAACATAGAAAAACGCTGTTTTGAACTATTCAAACTGACAAATTCATGTTTCTTTCGTGCGAAACGGCGATTTATGAGAAATGACGATAAAATTGCTGTTTTAAACTTGCAAAAACATAGAAAAACGCTGTTTTGAACTATTCAAACTGATAAATTCATGTTTCTTACGTTCCAAACGGTGGAGTTTTGTGAAATTACGATAAAATTGCTGTTTTAAATTAGCAAAAACATTTAAAAACGCTGTTTTCAACTATTCAAACTGACAAATTCATGTTTCTTCCGTGCGAAACGGCGATTTATGAGAAATTACGATAAAATTGCTGTTTTAAACTTGCAAAAATATAGAAAAACGCTGTTTTGAACTATTCAAAATGACAAATTCATGTTTCTTCCGTGCGAAACGGCGATTTATGAGAAATTACTATAAAATTGCTGTTATAAACTTGCAAAACATAGAAAAACGCTGTTTTGAACTATTCAAACTGACAAATTCATGTTTCTTTCGTGTGAAACGGCGATTTATGAGAAATGACGATAAAATTGCTGTTTTAAACTTGCAAAAACATAGAAAAACGCTGTTTTGAACTATTCAAACTGACAAATTCATGTTTCTTACGTGTGAAACGGCGATTTATGAGAAATGACGATAAAATTGCTGTTTTAAACTTGCAAAAACATAGAAAAACGCTGTTTTGAACTATTCAAACTGACAAATTCATGTTTCTTTCGTGCGAAACGGCGATTTATGAGAAATGACGATAAAATTGCTGTTTGAAACTTGCAAAAACATAGAAAAACGCTGTTTTCAACTATTCAAACTGATAAATTCATGTTTCTTACGTTCCAAACGGTGGATTTTTGTGAAATTACGATAAAATTGCTGTTTTAAACTTGCAAAAACATTGAAAAACGCTGTTTTCAACTATTCAAACTGACAAATTCATGTTTCTTCCGTGCGAAACGGCGATTTATGAGAAATTACGTTAAAATTGCTGTTTTAAACTTGCAGAAACATAGAAAAACGCTGTTTTGAACTATTCAAAATGACAAATTCATGTTTCTTTCGTGTGAAACGGTGATTTATGAGAAATGACGATAAAATTGCTGTTTTAAACTTGCAAAAACATAGAAAAACGCTGTTTTGAACTACTCAAACTGACAAATTCATGTTTCTTTCGTGCGAAACGGCGATTTATGATAAATGACGATAAAATTGCTGTTTTAAACTTGCAAAAACATAGAAAAACGCTGTTTTGAACTATTCAAACTGACAAATTCATGTTTCTTTCGTGTGAAACGGCGATTTATGAGAAATGACGATAAAATTGCTGTTTTAAACTTGCAAAAACATAGAAAAACGCTGTTTTGAACTATTCAAACTGACAAATTCATGTTTCTTTCGTGCGAAACGGCGATTTATGAGAAATGACGATAAAATTGCTGTTTTAAACTTGCAAAAACATAGAAAAACGCTGTTTACAACTATTCAAACTGATAAATTCATGTTTCTTACGTTCGAAACGGTGGATTTTTGTGAAATCACGATAAAATTGCTGTTTTAAACTTGCAAAAACATAGAAAAACGCTGTTTTGAACTATTCAAACTGATAAATTCATGTTTCTTACGTTGGAAACGGTGGATTTTTGTGAAATCACGATAAAATTGCTGTTTTAAACTTGCAAAAACATTGAAAAACGCTGTTTTCAACTATTCAAACTGACAAAGTCATGTTTCTTCCGTGCGAAACGGCGATTTATGAGAAATTACGATAAAATTGCTGTTTTAAACTTGCAAAAACATAGAAAAATGCTGTTTTGAACTACTCAAACTGACAAATTCATGTTTCTTCCGTGCGAAACGGCGATTTATGAGAAATTACTATAAAATTGCTGTTATAAACTTGCAAAAACATAGAAAAACGTTGTTTTGAACTATTCAAACTGACAAATTCATGTTTCTTTCGTGTGAAACGGCGATTTATGAGAAATGACGATAAAATTGCTGTTTTAAACTTGCAAAAACATAGAAAAACGCTGTTTTGAACTATTCAAACTGACAAATTCATGTTTCTTACGTGTGAAACGGCGATTTATGAGAAATGACGATAAAATTGCTGTTTTAAACTTGCAAAAACATAGAAAAACGCTGTTTTGAACTATTCAAACTGACAAATTCATGTTTCTTTCGTGCGAAACGGCGATTTATGAGAAATGACGATAAAATTGCTGTTTTAAACTTGCAAAAACATAGAAAAACGCTGTTTTCAACTATTCAAACTGATAAATTCATGTTTCTTACATTCCAAACCGTGGATTTTTGTGAAATCACGATAAAATTGCTGTTTTAAACTTGCAAAAACATTGAAAAACGCTGTTTTCAACTATTCAAACTGACAAATTCATGTTTCTTCTTTGCGAAACGGCGATTTATGAGAAATTACGATAAAATTGCTGTTTTAAACTTGCAAAAACATAGAAAAACGCTGTTTTGAACTATTCAAACTGGCAAATTCATGCTTCTTTCGTGTGAAACGGCGATTTATGAGAAATGATGATAAAATTGCTGTTTTAAACTTGCAAAAACATAGAAAAACGCTGTTTTGAACTATTCAAACGGACAAATTCATGTTTCTTTCGTGTGAAACGGCGATTTATGAGAAAGTACTATAAAATTGCTGTTTTAAACATGCAAAAACATAGAAAAACGCTGTTTTGAACTACTCAAACTGACAAATTCATGTTTCTTTCGTGCGAAACGGCGATTTATGAGAAATGACGATAAAATTGCTGTTTTAAACTTGCAAAAACATAGAAAAACGCTGTTTACAACTATTCAAACTGATAAATTCATGTTTCTTACGTTCGAAACGGTGGATTTTTGTGAAATCACGATAAAATTGCTGTTTTAAACTTGCAAAAACATAGAAAAACGCTGTTTTGAACTATTCAAACTGATAAATTCATGTTTCTTACGTTGGAAACGGTGGATTTTTGTGAAATCACGATAAAATTGCTGTTTTAAACTTGAAAAAACATTGAAAAACGCTGTTTTCAACTATTCAAACTGACAAATTCATGTTTCTTCCGTGCGAAACGGCGATTTATGAGAAATTACGATAAAATTGCTGTTTTAAACTTGCAAAAACATAGAAAAACGCTGTTTTGAACTACTCAAACTGACAAATTCATGTTTCTTCCGTGCGAAACGGCGATTTATGAGAAATTACTATAAAATTGCTGTTATAAACTTGCAAAAACATAGAAAAACGTTGTTTTGAACTATTCAAACTGACAAATTCATGTTTCTTTCGTGTGAAACGGCGATTTATGAGAAATGACGATAAAATTGCTGTTTTAAACTTGCAAAAACATAGAAAAACGCTGTTTTGAACTATTCAAACTGACAAAATCATGTTTCTTACGTGTGAAACGGCGATTTATGAGAAATGACGATAAAATTGCTGTTTTAAACTTGCAAAAACATAGAAAAACGCTGTTTTGAACTATTCAAACTGACAAATTCATGTTTCTTTCGTGCGAAACGGCGATTTATGAGAAATGACGATAAAATTGCTGTTTTAAACTTGCAAAAACATAGAAAAACGCTGTTTTCAACTATTCAAACTGATAAATTCATGTTTCTTACATTCCAAACGGTGGATTTTTGTGAAATCACGATAAAATTGCTGTTTTAAACTTGCAAAACATTGAAAAACGCTGTTTTCAACTATTCAAACTGACAAATTCATGTTTCTTCCTTGCGAAACGGCGATTTATGAGAATTTACGATAAAATTGCTGTTTTAAACTTGCAAAAACATAGAAAAACGCTGTTTTGAACTATTCAAACTGGCAAATTCATGTTTCTTTTGTGTGAAACGGCGATTTATGAGAAATGACGATAAAATTGCTGTTTTAAACTTGCAAAAACATAGAAAAACGCTGTTTTGAACTATTCAAACGGACAAATTCATGTTTCTTTCGTGTGAAACGGCGATTTATGAGAAATTACTATAAAATTGCTGTTTTAAACATGCAAAAACATAGAAAAACGCTGTTTTGAACTATTCAAACTGACAAATTCATGTTTCTTACATGCGAAACGGCGATTTATGAGAAATGACGATAAAATTGCTGTTTTAAACTTGCAAAAACATAGAAAAACGCTGTTTTCAACTATTCAAACTGATAAATTCATGTTTCTTACGTTCCAAACGGTGGATTTTTGTGAAATCACGATAAAATTGCTGTTTTAAACTTGCAAAAACATTGAAAAACGCTGTTTTCAACAATTCAAACTGACAAATTCATGTTTCTTCCGTGCGAAACGGCGATTTATGAGAAATGACGATAAAATTGCTGTTTTAAACTTGCAAAAACATAGAAAAACGCTGTTTTGAACTACTCAAACTGACAAATTTATGTTTCTTCTGTGCGAAACGGCGATTTATGAGAAATTACTATAAAATTGCTGTTATAAACTTGCAAAAACATAGAAAAACGCTGTTTTGAACTATTCAAACTGACAAATTCATGTTTCTTTCGTGTGAAACGGCGATTTATGAGAAATGACGATAAAATTGCTGTTTTAAACTTGCAAAAATATAGAAAAACGCTGTTTTGAAATACTCAAACTGACAAATTCATGTTTCTTCCGTGCGAAACGGCGATTTATGAGAAAATACTATAAAATTGCTGTTATAAACTTGCAAAAACATAGAAAAACGCTGTTTTGAACTATTCAAACTGACAAATTCATGTTTCTTTCGTGTGAAACGGCGATTTATGAGAAATGACGATAAAATTGCTGTTTTAAACTTGCAAAAACATAGAAAAACGCTGTTTTGAACTATTCAAACTGACAAATTCATGTTTCTTACGTGTGAAACGGCGATTTATGAGAAATGACGATAAAATTGCTGTTTTAAACTTGCAAAAACATAGAAAAACGCTGTTTTGAACTATTCAAACTGACAAATTCATGTTTCTTCCGTGCGAAACGGCGATTTATGAGAAATGACGATAAAATTGCTGTTTTAAACTTGCAAAAACATAGAAAAACGCTGTTTTCAAATATTCAAACTGACAAATTCATATTTCTTACGTTCCAAACGGTGGATTTTTGTGAAATCACGATAAAATTGCTGTTTTAAACTTGCAAAAACATTGAAAAACGCTGTTTTCAACTATTCAAACTGACAAATTCATGTTTCTTCCGTGCGAAACGGCGATTTATGAGAAATGACGATAAAATTGCTGTTTTAAACATGCAAAAACATAGAAAAACGCTGTTTTGAACTACTCAAACAGACAAATTCATGTTTCTTTCGTGCGAAACGGCGATTTATGATAAATGACGATAAAATTGCTGTTTTAAACTTGCAAAAACATAAAAAAACGCTGTTTTAAACTATTCAAACTGACAAATTCATGTTTCTTTCGTGTGAAACGGCGATTTATGAGAAATGACGATAAAATTGCTGTTTTAAACTTGCAAAAACATAGAAAAACGCTGTTTTTAACTATTCAAACTGACAAATTCATGTTTCTTTCGTGCGAAACGGCGATTTATGAGAAATGACGATAAAATTGCTGTTTTAAACTTGCAAAAACATAGAAAAACGCTGTTTTCAACTATTCAAACTGATAAATTCATGTTTCTTACGTTCGAAACGGTGGATTTTTTTGAAATCACGATAAAATTGCTGTTTTAAACTTGCAAAAACATAGAAAAACGCTGTTTTGAATTATTCAAACTGACAAATTCATGTTTCTTTCGTGTGAAACGGCGATTTATGAGAAATGACGATAAAATTGCTGTTTTAAACTTGCAAAAACATAGAAAAACGCTGTTTTTAACTATTCAAACTGACAAATTCATGTTTCTTTCGTGCGAAACGGCGATTTATGAGAAATGACGATAAAATTGCTGTTTTAAACTTGCAAAAACATAGAAAAACGCTGTTTTGAACTATTCAAACTGATAAATTCATATTTCTTACGTTGGAAACGGTGGATTTTTGTGAAATCACGATAAAATTGCTGTTTTAAACTTGCAAAAACATTGAAAAACGCTGTTTTCAACTATTCAAACTGACAAATTCATGTTTCTTCCGTGCGAAACGGCGATTTATGAGAAATTACTATAAAATTGCTGTTATAAACTTGCAAAAACATAGAAAAACGCTGTTTTGAACTATTCAAACTGACAAATTCATGTTTCTTTCGTGTGAAACGGCAATTTATGAGAAATGACAATAAAATTGCTGTTTTAAACTTGCAAAAACATAGAAAAACGCTGTTTTGAACTATTCAAACTGACAAATTCATGTTTCTTACGTGTGAAACGGCGATTTATGAGAAATGACGATAAAATTGCTGTTTTAAACTTGCAAAAACATATAAAAACGCTGTTTTGAACTATTCAAACTGACAAATTCATGTTTCTTTCGTGAGAAACGGCGATTTATGAGAAATGACACTAAAATTGCTGTTTTAAACTTGCAAAAACATAGAAAAACGCTGTTTTCAACTATTCAAACTGATAAATTCATGTTTCTTACGTTCCAAACGGTGGATTTTTGTGAAATCACGATAAAATTGCTGTTTTAAACTTGCAAACACATTGAAAAACGCTGTTTTCAACTATTCAAACTGACAAATTCATGTTTTTTCCGTGCGAAACGGCGATTTTTGAGAAATTACGATAAAATTGCTGTTTTAAACTTGCAAAAACATAGAAAAACGCTGTTTTGAACTATTCAAACTGACAAATTCATGTTTCTTTCGTGTGAAACGGCGATTTATGAGAAATGACGATAAAATTGCTGTTTTAAACTTGCAAAAACATAGAAAAACGCTGTTTTGAACTATTCAAACTGACAAATTCATGTTTCTTTCGTGCGAAACGGCGATTTATGAGAAATGACGATAAAATTGCTGTTTTAAACTTGCAAAAACATAGAAAAACGCTGTTTTCAACTATTCAAACTGATAAATTCATGTTTCTTACGTTCGAAACGGTGGATTTTTGTGAAATCACGATAAAATTGCTGTTTTAAACTTGCAAAAACATAGAAAAACGCTGTTTTGAACTATTCAAACTGATAAATTCATGTTTCTTACGTTGGAAACGGTGGATTTTTGTGAAATCACGATAAAATTGCTGTTTTAAACTTGCAAAAACATAGAAAAACGCTGTTTTGAACTATTCAAACTGGCAAATTAATGTTTCTTTCGTGTGAAAGGGCGATTTATGAGAAATGACGATAAAATTGCTGTTTTAAACTTGCAAAAACATAGAAAAACGCTGTTTTGAACTATTCAAACGGACAAATTCATGTTTCTTTCGTGTGAAACGGCGATTTATGAGAAATGACGATAAAATTGCTGTTTTAAACTTGCAAAAACATAGAAAAACGCTGTTTTGAACTATTCAAACTGACAAATTCATGTTTCCTTCGTGGAAACGGCGATTTATGAGAAATGACGATAAAATTGCTGTTTTAAACTTGCAAAAACATAGGTTAAACGCTGTTTTGCCTATTCAAACTGACAAATTCATGTTTCTTTCGTGTGAAACGGCGATTTATGAGAAATGACGATAAAATTGCTGTTTTAAACTTGCAAAAACATAGAAAAACGCTGTTTTGAACTATTCAAACTGACAAATTCATGTTTCTTTCGTGTGAAACGGCAATTTATGAGAAATGAAGATAAAATTGCTGTTTTGAACTTGCAAAAACATAGAAAAACGCTGTTTTGAACTATTCAAACTGACAAATTCATGTTTCTTTCGTGTGAAACGGCGATTTATGAGAAATGACGATAAAATTGCTGTTTTAAGCTTGCAAAAACATAGAAAAACGCTGTTTTGAACTATTCAAACTGACAAATTCATGTTTCTTACGTTCCAAACGGTGGATTTTTGTGAAATTACGATAAAATTGCTGTTTTAAATTAGCAAAAACATTGAAAAAAGCTGTTTTCAACTATTCAAACTGACAAATTCATGTTTCTTCCGTGCGAAACGGCGATTTATGAGAAATTACGATAAAATTGCTGTTTTAAACTTGCAAAAACATAGAAAAACGCTGTTTTGAACTATTCAAAATGACAAATTCATGTTTCTTCCGTGCGAAACTGCGATTTATGAGAAATTACTATAAAATTGCTGTTATAAACTTGCAAAAACATAGAAAAACGCTGTTTTGAACTATTCAAACTGACAAATTCATGTTTCTTTCGTGTGAAACGGCGATTTATGAGAAATGACGATAAAATTGCTGTTTTAAACTTGCAAAAACATAGAAAAACGCTGTTTTGAACTATTCAAACTGACAAATTCATGTTTCTTACGTGTGAAACGGCGATTTATGAGAAATGACGATAAAATTGCTGTTTTAAACTTGCAAAAACATAGAAAAACGCTGTTTTGAACTATTCAAACTGACAAATTCATGTTTCTTTCGTGCGAAACGGCGATTTATGAGAAATGACGATAAAATTGCTGTTTTAAACTTGCAAAAACATAGAAAAACGCTGTTTTCAACTATTCAAACTGACAAATTCATGTTTCTTTCGTGCGAAACGGCGATTTATGAGAAATGACGATAAAATTGCTGTTTTAAACTTGCAAAAACATAGAAAAACGCTGTTTTCAACTATTCAAACTGACAAATTCATGTTTCTTTCGTGTGAAACGGCGATTTATGAGAAATGACGATAAAATTGCTGTTTTAAACTTGCAAAAACATAGAAAACGCTGTTTTGAACTATTCAAACTGACAAATTCATGTTTCTTTCGTGCGAAACGGCGATTTATGAGAAATGACGATAAAATTGCTGTTTTAAACTTGCAAAAACATAGAAAAACGCTGTTTTGAACTATTCAAACTGACAAATTCATGTTTCTTTCGTGCGAAACGGCGATTTATGAGAAATGACGATAAATTTGCTGTTTTAAACTTGCAAAAACATAGAAAAACGCTGTTTTGACTATTCAAACTGACAAATTCATGTTTCTTTCGTGTGAAACGGCGATTTATGAGAAATGACGATAAAATTGCTGTTTTAAACTTGCAAAAACATAGAAAAACGCTGTTTTGAACTATTCAAACTGACAAATTCATGTTTCTTACGTGTGAAACGGCGATTTATGAGAAATGACGATAAAATTGCTGTTTTAAACTTGCAAAAACATAGAAAAACGCTGTTTTGAACTATTCAAACTGACAAATTCATGTTTCTTTCGTGCGAAACGGCGATTTATGAGAAATGACGATAAAATTGCTGTTTTAAACTTGCAAAAACATAGAAAAACGCTGTTTTGAACTATTCAAACTGACAAATTCATGTTTCTTTCGTGCGAAACGGCGATTTATGAGAAATTACGATAAAATTGCTGTTTTAAACTTGCAAAAACATAGAAAAACGCTGTTTTGATCTATTCAAACTGACAAATTCATGTTTCTTTCGTGTGAAACGGCGATTTATGAGAAATGACGATAAAATTGCTGTTTTAAACTTGCAAAATCATAGAAAAACGCTGTTTTGAACTACTCAAACTGACAAATTCATGTTTCTTTCGTGCGAAACGGCGATTTATGATAAATGACGATAAAATTGCTGTTTTAAACTTGCAAAAACATAGAAAAACGCTGTATTGAACTATTTAAACTGATAAATTCATGTTTCTTACGTTCGAAACGGTGGATTTTTGTGAAATCACGATAAAATTGCTGTTTTAAACTTGCAAAAACCAAGAAAAACGCTGTTTTGAACTATTCAAACTGATAAATTCATGTTTCTTACGTTGGAACCGGTGGATTTTTGTGAAATCACGATAAAATTGCTGTTTTAAACTTGCAAAAACATTGAAAAACGCTGTTTTCAACTATTCAAACTGACAAATTCATGTTTCTTCCGTGCGAAACGGCGATTTATGGGAAATTACGATAAAATTGCTGTTTTAAACTTGCAAAACCATAGAAAAACGCTGTTTTGAACTATTCAAACTGACAAAATCATGTTTCTTTCGTGCGAAACGGCGATTTATGAGAAAATACTATAAAATTGCTGTTATAAACTTGCAAAAACATAGAAAAACGCTGTTTTGAACTATTCAAAATTACAAATTCAAGTTTCTTTCGTGTGAAACGGCGATTTATGAGAAATGACGATAAAACTGCTGTTTTAAACTTGCAAAAACATAGAAAAACGCTGTTTTGAACTACTCAAACTGACAAATTCATGTTTCTTCCGTGCGAAACGGCGATTTATGAGAAAATACTATAAAATTGCTGTTATAAACTTGCAAAAACATAGAAAAACGCTTTTTTGAACTATTCAAACTAACAAATTCATGTTTCTTTCGTGTGAAACGGCGATTTATGAGAAATGACGATAAAATTGCTGTTTTAAACTTGCAAAAACATAGAAAAACGCTGTTTTGAACTATTCAAACTGACAAATTCATGTTTCTTTCGTGCGAAACGGCGATTTATGAGAAATGACGATAAAATTGCTGTTTTAAACTTGCAAAAACCTAGAAAAACGCTGTTTTGAACTATTAAAACTGACAAATTCATGTTTCTTTCTTAAGTAACGGCGATTTATGAGAAATGACGATAAAATTGCTGTTTTAAACTTGCAAAAACATAGAAAAACGCTGTTTTGAACTATTAAAACTGACAAATTCATGTTTCTTTCGTGAGAAACGGCGATTTATGAGAAATGACGATAAAATTGCTGTTTTAAACTTGCAAAAACATAGAAAAACGCTGTTTTGAACTATTCAAACTGACAAATTCATGTTTCTTTCGTGTGAAACGGCGATTTATGAGAAATGACGATAAAATTGCTGTTTTAAACTTGCAAAAACATAGAAAAACGCTGTTTTGAACTATTCAAACTGACAAATTCATGTTTCTTACGTGTGAAACGGCGATTTATGAGAAATGACGATAAAATTGCTGTTTTAAACTTGCAAAAACATAGAAAAACGCTGTTTTGAACTATTCAAACTGACAAATTCATGTTTCTTTCGTGCGAAACGGCGATTTATGAGAAATGACGATAAAATTGCTGTTTTAAACTTGCAAAAACATAGAAAAACGCTGTTTTCAACTATTCAAACTGACAAATTCATGTTTCTTTCGTGCGAAACGGCGATTTATGAGAAATGACGATAAAATTGCTGTTTTAAACTTGCAAAAACATAGAAAAACGCTGTTTTCAACTATTCAAACTGACAAATTCATGTTTCTTTCGTGTGAAACGGCGATTTATGAGAAATGACGATAAAATTGCTGTTTTAAACTTGCAAAAACATAGAAAAACGCTGTTTTGAACTATTCAAACTGACAAATTCATGTTTCTTTCGTGCGAAACGGCGATTTATGAGAAATGACGATAAAATTGCTGTTTTAAACTTGCAAAAACATAGAAAAACGCTGTTTTGAACTATTCAAACTGACAAATTCATGTTTCTTTCGTGCGAAACGGCGATTTATGAGAAATGACGATAAATTTGCTGTTTTAAACTTGCAAAAACATAGAAAAACGCTGTTTTGACTATTCAAACTGACAAATTCATGTTTCTTTCGTGTGAAACGGCGATTTATGAGAAATGACGATAAAATTGCTGTTTTAAACTTGCAAAAACATAGAAAAACGCTGTTTTGAACTATTCAAACTGACAAATTCATGTTTCTTACGTGTGAAACGGCGATTTATGAGAAATGACGATAAAATTGCTGTTTTAAACTTGCAAAAACATAGAAAAACGCTGTTTTGAACTATTCAAACTGACAAATTCATGTTTCTTTCGTGCGAAACGGCGATTTATGAGAAATGACGATAAAATTGCTGTTTTAAACTTGCAAAAACATAGAAAAACGCTGTTTTGAACTATTCAAACTGACAAATTCATGTTTCTTTCGTGCGAAACGGCGATTTATGAGAAATAACGATAAAATTGCTGTTTTAAACTTGCAAAAACATAGAAAAACGCTGTTTTGATCTATTCAAACTGACAAATTCATGTTTCTTTCGTGTGAAACGGCGATTTATGAGAAATGACGATAAAATTGCTGTTTTAAACTTGCAAAATCATAGAAAAACGCTGTTTTGAACTACTCAAACTGACAAATTCATGTTTCTTTCGTGCGAAACGGCGATTTATGATAAATGACGATAAAATTGCTGTTTTAAACTTGCAAAAACATAGAAAAACGCTGTATTGAACTATTCAAACTGACAAATTCATGTTTCTTTCGTGTGAAACGGCGATTTATGAGAAATGACGTTAAAATTGCTGTTTTAAACTTGCAAAAACATAGAAAAACGCTGTTTTGAACTATTCAAACTGACAAATTCATGTTTCTTTCGTGCGAAACGGCGATTTATGAGAAATGACGATAAAATTGCTGTTTTAAACTTGCAAAAACATAGAAAAACGCTGTTTTCAACTATTTAAACTGATAAATTCATGTTTCTTACGTTCGAAACGGTGGATTTTTGTGAAATCACGATAAAATTGCTGTTTTAAACTTGCAAAAACCAAGAAAAACGCTGTTTTGAACTATTCAAACTGATAAATTCATGTTTCTTACGTTGGAACCGGTGGATTTTTGTGAAATCACGATAAAATTGCTGTTTTAAACTTGCAAAAACATTGAAAAACGCTGTTTTCAACTATTCAAACTGACAAATTCATGTTTCTTCCGTGCGAAACGGCGATTTATGGGAAATTACGATAAAATTGCTGTTTTAAACTTGCAAAACCATAGAAAAACGCTGTTTTGAACTATTCAAACTGACAAAATCATGTTTCTTTCGTGCGAAACGGCGATTTATGAGAAAATACTATAAAATTGCTGTTATAAACTTGCAAAAACATAGAAAAACGCTGTTTTGAACTATTCAAAATTACAAATTCAAGTTTCTTTCGTGTGAAACGGCGATTTATGAGAAATGACGATAAAACTGCTGTTTTAAACTTGCAAAAACATAGAAAAACGCTGTTTTGAACTACTCAAACTGACAAATTCATGTTTCTTCCGTGCGAAACGGCGATTTATGAGAAAATACTATAAAATTGCTGTTATAAACTTGCAAAAACATAGAAAAACGCTTTTTTGAACTATTCAAACTAACAAATTCATGTTTCTTTCGTGTGAAACGGCGATTTATGAGAAATGACGATAAAATTGCTGTTTTAAACTTGCAAAAACATAGAAAAACGCTGTTTTGAACTATTCAAACTGACAAATTCATGTTTCTTTCGTGCGAAACGGCGATTTATGAGAAATGACGATAAAATTGCTGTTTTAAACTTGCAAAAACATAGAAAAACGCTGTTTTGAACTATTAAAACTGACAAATTCATGTTTCTTTCTTGAGAAACGGCGATTTATGAGAAATGACGATAAAATTGCTGTTTTAAACTTGCAAAAACATAGAAAAACGCTGTTTTGAACTATTAAAACTGACAAATTCATGTTTCTTTCGTGAGAAACGGCGATTTATGAGAAATGACGATAAAATTGCTGTTTTAAACTTGTAAAAACATAGAAAAACGCTGTTTTCAACTATTCAAACTGATAAATTCATATTTCTTACGTTCGAAACGGTGGATTTTTGTGAAATCACGATAAAATTGCTGTTTTAAACTTGCAAAAACATAGAAAAACGCTGTTTTGAACTACTCAAACTGACAAATTCATGTTTCTTTCGTGTGAAACGGCGATTTATGAGAAATGACGATAAAATTGCTGTTTTAAACTTGCAAAAACATAGAAAAACGCTGTTTTTAACTACTCAAACTGACAAATTCATGTTTCTTCCGTGCGAAACGGCGATTTATGAGAAATTACTATAAAATTGCTGTAATAAACTTGCAAAAACATAGAAAAACGCTGTTTTGAACTATTCAAACTGACAAATTCATGTTTCTTTCGTGTGAAACGGCGATTTATGAGAAATGACGATAAAATTGCTGTTTTAAACTTGCAAAAACATAGAAAAACGCTGTTTTGAACTATTCAAACTGACAAATTCATGTTTCTTACGTGTGAAACGGCGATTTATGAGAAATGACGATAAAATTGCTGTTTTAAACTTGCAAAAACATAGAAAAACGCTGTTTTGAACTATTCAAACTGACAAATTCATGTTTCTTTCGTGCGAAACGGCGATTTATGAGAAATGACGATAAAATTGCTGTTTTAAACTTGCAAAAACATAGAAAAACGCTGTTTCGAACTATTCAAACTGATAAATTCATGTTTCTTACGTTGGAACCGGTGGATTTTTGTGAAATCACGATAAAATTGCTGTTTTAAACTTGCAAAAACATTGAAAAACGCTGTTTTCAACTATTCAAACTGACAAATTCATGTTTCTTCCGTGCGAAACGGCGATTTATGGGAAATTACGATAAAATTGCTGTTTTAAACTTGCAAAACCATAGAAAAACGCTGTTTTGAACTATTCAAACTGACAAATTCATGTTTCTTTCGTGCGAAACGGCGATTTATGAGAAATGACGATAAAATTGCTGTTTTAAACTTGCAAAAACATAGAAAAACGCTGTTTTCAACTATTCAAACTGATAAATTCATGTTTCTTACGTTCGAAACGGTGGATTTTTGTGAAATCACGATAAAATTGCTGTTTTAAACTTGCAAAAACATAGAAAAACGCTGTTTTGAACTATTCAAACTGATAAATTCATGTTTCTTACGTTGGAAACGGTGGATTTTTGTGAAATCACGTTAAAATTGCTGTTTTAAACTTGCAAAAACATTGAAAAACGCTGTTTTCAACTATTCAAACTGACAAATTCATGTTTCTTCCGTGCGAAACGGCGATTTATGAGAAATTACGATAAAATTGTTGTTTTAAACTTGCAAAAACATAGAAAAACGCTGTTTTGAACTATTTAAAATGACAAGTTCAAGTTTCTTTTGTGTGAAACGGCGATTTATGAGAAATGACGATAAAATTGCTGTTTTAAGCTTGCAAAAACATAGAAAAACGTTGTTTTGAACTACTCAAACTGACAAATTCATGTTTCTTCCGTGCGAAACGGCGATTTATGAGAAAATACTATAAAATTGCTGTTATAAACTTGCAAAAACATAGAAAAACGCTGTTTTGAACTATTCAAACTGACAAATTCATGTTTCTTTCGTGAGAAACGGCGATTTATGAGAAATGACGATAAAATTGCTGTTTTAAACTTGCAAAAACATAGAAAAACGCTGTTTTCAACTATTCAAACTGATGAATTCATGTTTCTTATGTTCCAAACGGGGGATTTTTGTGAAATCACGATAAAATTGCTGTTTTAAACTTGCAAAAACATTGAAAAACGCTGTTTTCTACTATTCAAACTGACAAATTCATGTTTCTTCCGTGCGAAACGGCGATTTATGAGAAATGACGATAAAACTGCTGTTTTAAACTTGCAAAAACATAGAAAAACGCTGTTTTGAACTACTCAAACTGACAAATTCATGTTTCTTCCGTGCGAAACGGCGATTTATGAGAAAATACTATAAAATTGCTGTTATAAACTTGCAAAAACATAGAAAAACGCTTTTTTGAACTATTCAAACTAACAAATTCATGTTTCTTTCGTGTGAAACGGCGATTTATGAGAAATGACGATAAAATTGCTGTTTTAAACTTGCAAAAACATAGAAAAACGCTGTTTTGAACTATTCAAACTGACAAATTCATGTTTCTTTCGTGCGAAACGGCGATTTATGAGAAATGACGATAAAATTGCTGTTTTAAACTTGCAAAAACATAGAAAAACGCTGTTTTGAACTATTAAAACTGACAAATTCATGTTTCTTTCTTGAGAAACGGCGATTTATGAGAAATGACGATAAAATTGCTGTTTTAAACTTGCAAAAACATAGAAAAACGCTGTTTTGAACTATTAAAACTGACAAATTCATGTTTCTTTCGTGAGAAACGGCGATTTATGAGAAATGACGATAAAATTGCTGTTTTAAACTTGTAAAAACATAGAAAAACGCTGTTTTCAACTATTCAAACTGATAAATTCATATTTCTTACGTTCGAAACGGTGGATTTTTGTGAAATCACGATAAAATTGCTGTTTTAAACTTGCAAAAACATAGAAAAACGCTGTTTTGAACTACTCAAACTGACAAATTCATGTTTCTTTCGTGTGAAACGGCGATTTATGAGAAATGACGATAAAATTGCTGTTTTAAACTTGCAAAAACATAGAAAAACGCTGTTTTTAACTACTCAAACTGACAAATTCATGTTTCTTCCGTGCGAAACGGCGATTTATGAGAAATTACTATAAAATTGCTGTAATAAACTTGCAAAAACATAGAAAAACGCTGTTTTGAACTATTCAAACTGACAAATTCATGTTTCTTTCGTGTGAAACGGCGATTTATGAGAAATGACGATAAAATTGCTGTTTTAAACTTGCAAAAACATAGAAAAACGCTGTTTTGAACTATTCAAACTGACAAATTCATGTTTCTTACGTGTGAAACGGCGATTTATGAGAAATGACGATAAAATTGCTGTTTTAAACTTGCAAAAACATAGAAAAACGCTGTTTTGAACTATTCAAACTGACAAATTCATGTTTCTTTCGTGCGAAACGGCGATTTATGAGAAATGACGATAAAATTGCTGTTTTAAACTTGCAAAAACATAGAAAAACGCTGTTTCGAACTATTCAAACTGATAAATTCATGTTTCTTACGTTGGAACCGGTGGATTTTTGTGAAATCACGATAAAATTGCTGTTTTAAACTTGCAAAAACATTGAAAAACGCTGTTTTCAACTATTCAAACTGACAAATTCATGTTTCTTCCGTGCGAAACGGCGATTTATGGGAAATTACGATAAAATTGCTGTTTTAAACTTGCAAAACCATAGAAAAACGCTGTTTTGAACTATTCAAACTGACAAATTCATGTTTCTTTCGTGCGAAACGGCGATTTATGAGAAATGACGATAAAATTGCTGTTTTAAACTTGCAAAAACATAGAAAAACGCTGTTTTCAACTATTCAAACTGATAAATTCATGTTTCTTACGTTCGAAACGGTGGATTTTTGTGAAATCACGATAAAATTGCTGTTTTAAACTTGCAAAAACATAGAAAAACGCTGTTTTGAACTATTCAAACTGATAAATTCATGTTTCTTACGTTGGAAACGGTGGATTTTTGTGAAATCACGTTAAAATTGCTGTTTTAAACTTGCAAAAACATTGAAAAACGCTGTTTTCAACTATTCAAACTGACAAATTCATGTTTCTTCCGTGCGAAACGGCGATTTATGAGAAATTACGATAAAATTGTTGTTTTAAACTTGCAAAAACATAGAAAAACGCTGTTTTGAACTATTTAAAATGACAAGTTCAAGTTTCTTTTGTGTGAAACGGCGATTTATGAGAAATGACGATAAAATTGCTGTTTTAAGCTTGCAAAAACATAGAAAAACGTTGTTTTGAACTACTCAAACTGACAAATTCATGTTTCTTCCGTGCGAAACGGCGATTTATGAGAAAATACTATAAAATTGCTGTTATAAACTTGCAAAAACATAGAAAAACGCTGTTTTGAACTATTCAAACTGACAAATTCATGTTTCTTTCGTGAGAAACGGCGATTTATGAGAAATGACGATAAAATTGCTGTTTTAAACTTGCAAAAACATAGAAAAACGCTGTTTTCAACTATTCAAACTGATGAATTCATGTTTCTTATGTTCCAAACGGGGGATTTTTGTGAAATCACGATAAAATTGCTGTTTTAAACTTGCAAAAACATTGAAAAACGCTGTTTTCTACTATTCAAACTGACAAATTCATGTTTCTTCCGTGCGAAACGGCGATTTATGAGAAATTACGATAAAATTGCTGTTTTAAACTTGCAAAAACATAGAAGAACGCTGTTTTGAACTATTCAAACTGACAAATTCATGTTTCTTTCGTGTGAAACGGCGATGTATGAGAAATGACGATAAAATTGCTGTTTTAAACTTGCAAAAACATAGAAAAACGCTGTTTTGAACTACTCAAACTGACAAATTCATCTTTCTTTCGTGCGAAACGGCGATTTATGAGAAATGACGATAAAATTGCTGTTTTAAACTTGCAAAAACATAGAAAAACGCTGTTTTGAACTATTCAAACTGACAAATTAATGTTTCTTTCGTGCGAAACGGCGATTTATTAGAAATGACGATAAAATTGCTGTTTTAAACTTGCAAAAACATAGAAAAACGCTGTTTTCAACTATTCAAACTGATAAATTCATATTTCTTACGTTGGAAACGGTGGATTTTTGTGAAATCACGATAAAATTGCTGTTTTAAACTTGCATAACATTGAAAAACGCTGTTTTCAACTATTCAAACTGACAAATTCATGTTTCTTCCGTGCGAAACGGCGATTTATGAGAAATTACGATAAAATTGCTGTTTTAAACTTGCAAAAACATAGAAAAACGCTGTTTTGAACTATTCAAACTGACAAATTCATGTTTCTTTCGTGTGAAACGGCGATTTATGAGAAATGACGATAAAATTGCTGTTTTCAACTTGCAAAAACATAGAAAAACGCTGTTTTGAACTACTCAAACTGACAAATTCATGTTTCTTACGTTCCAAACGGTGTATTTTTGTGAAATCACGATAAAATTGCTGTTTTAAACTTGCAAAAACATTGAAAAACGCTGTTTTTAACTATTCAAACTGACAAATTCATGTTTCTTCCGTGCGAAACAGCGATTTATGAGAAATTACGATAAAATTGCTGTTTTAAACTTGCAAAAACATAGAAAAACGCTGTTTTGATCTATTCGAACTGACAAATTCATGTTTCTTTCGTGCGAAACGGCGATTTATGAGTAATGACAATAAAATTGCTGTTTTAAACTTGCAAAAACATAGAAAAACGCTGTTTTCAACTATTCAAACTGAGAAATTCATGTTTCTTACGTTCGAAACGGTGGATTTTTGTGAAATCACGATAAAATTGCTGTTTCAAACTTGCAAAAACATAGAAAAACGCTGTTTTGAACTATTCAAACTGATAAATTCATGTTTCTTACGTTGGAAACGGTGGATTTTTGTGAAATCACGATAAAATTGCTGTTTTAAACTTGCAAAAACATTGAAAAACGCTGTTTTCAACTATTCAAACTGACAAATTCATGCTTCTTTCGTGTGAAACGGCGATTTATGAGAAATGACGTTAAAATTGCTGTTTTAAACATGCAAAAACATAGAAAAACGCTGTTTTGAACTATTCAAAATGACAAATTCATGTTTCTTTCGTGCGAGACGGCGATTTATGAGTAATGACGATAAAATTGCTGTTTTAAACTTGCATAACATTGAAAAACGCTGTTTTCAACTATTCAAACTGACAAATTCATGTTTCTTCCGTGCGAAACGGCGATTTATGAGAAATTACGTTAAAATTGCTGTTTTAAGCTTGCAAAAACATAGAAAAACGCTGTTTTGAACTATTCAAACTGACAAATTCATATTTCTTTCGTGTGAAACGGCGATTTATGAGAAATGACGATAAAATTGCTGTTTTAAACTTGCAAAAACATAGAAAAACGCTGTTTTGAACTACTCAAACTGACAAATTCATGTTTCTTCCGTGCGAAACGGCGATTTATGAGAAATTACTATAAAATTGCTGTTATAAACTTGCAAAAACATAGAAAAACGCTGTTTTGAACTATTCAAACTGACAAATTCATGTTTCTTTCGTGTGAAACGGCGATTTATGAGAAATGACGATAAAATTGCTGTTTTAAACTTGCAAAAACATAGAAAAACGCTGTTTTGAACTATTCAAACTGACAAATTCATGTTTCTTACGTGTGAAACGGCGATTTATGAGAAATGACGATAAAATTGCTGTTTTAAACTTGCAAAAACATAGAAAAACGCTGTTTTGAACTATTCAAACTGACAAATTCATGTTTCTTTCGTGCGAAACGGCGATTTATGAGAAATGACGATAAAACTGCTGTTTTAAACTTGCAAAAACATAGAAAAACGCTGTTTTCAACTATTCAAACTGATAAATTCATGTTTCTTACGTTCCAAACGGTGGATTTTTGTGAAATCACGATAAAATTGCTGTTTTAAACTTGCAAAAACATTGAAAAACGCTGTTTTACACTATTCAAACTGACAAATTCATGTTTCTTCCGTGCTAAACAGCGATTTATGAGAAATTACGATAAAATTGCTGTTTTAAACTTGCAAAAACATAGAAAAACGCTGTTTTGATCTATTCAAACTGACAAATTCATGTTTCTTTCGTGTGAAACGGCGATTTATGAGAAATGACGTTAAAATTGCTGTTTTAAACTTGCAAAAACATAGAAAAACCCTGTTTTGAACTATTCAAAATGACAAATTCATGTTTCTTTCGTGCGAAACGGCGATTTATGAGAAATGACGATAAAATTGCTGTTTTAAACTTGCAAAAACATAGAAAAACGCTGTTTTGAACTATTCAAACTGATAAATTCATGTTTCTTACGTTCGAAACTGTGGATTTTTGTGAAATCACGATAAAATTGCTGTTTCAAACTTGCAAAAACATAGAAAAACGCTGTTTTGAACTATTCAAACTGATAAATTCATGTTTCTTACGTTGGAAACGGTGGATTTTTGTGAAATCACGATAAAATTGCTGTTTTAAACTTGCAAAAACATTGAAAAACGCTGTTTTCAACTATTCAAACTGACAAATTCATGCTTCTTTCGTGTGAAACGGCGATTTATGAGAAATGACGTTAAAATTGCTGTTTTAAACTTGCAAAAACATAGAAAAACGCTGTTTTGAACTATTCAAACTGACAAATTCATGTTTCTTTCGTGTGAAACGGCGATTTATGAGAAATGACGATAAAATTGCTGTTTTAAACTTGCAAAAACATTGAAAAACGATGTTTTTAACTATTCAAACTGACACATTCATGTTTCTTCCGTGCGAAACGGCGATTTATGAGAAATTACTATAAAATTGCTGTTTTAAACTTGCAAAAACATAAAAAACGCTGTTTTGAACTATTCAAACTGACAAATTCATGTTTCTTTCGTGTGAAACGGCGATTTACGAGAAATGACGATAAAATTGCTGTTTTAAACTTGCAAAAACATAGAAAAACGCTGTTTTGAACTATTCAAAATGACAAATTCATGTTTCTTTCGTGCGAAACGGCGATTTATGAGTAATGACAATAAAATTGCTGTTTTAAACTTGCAAAAACATAGAAAAACGCTGTTTTCAACTATTCAAACTGATAAATTCATGTTTCTTACGTTCGAAACGGTGGATTTTTGTGAAATCACGATAAAATTGCTGTTTCAAACTTGCAAAAACATAGAAAACGCTGTTTTGAACTATTCAAACTGATAAATTCATGTTTTTTACGTTGGAAACGGTGGATTTTTGTGAAATCACGATAAAATTGCTGTTTTAAACTTGCAAAAACATTGAAAAACGCTGTTTTCAACTATTCAAACTGACAAATTCATGCTTCTTTCGTGTGAAACGGCGATTTATGAGAAATGACGTTAAAATTGCTGTTTTAAACTTGCAAAAACATAGAAAAACGCTGTTTTGAACTATTCAAAATGACAAATTCATGTTTCTTTCGTGCGAAACGGCGATTTATGAGAAATGACGATAAAATTGCTGTTTTAAACTTGCAAAAACATAGAAAAACGCTGTTTTGAACTATTCAAACTGACAAATTCATGTTTCTTTCGTGTGAAACGGCGATTTATGAGAAATGACGATAAAATTGCTGTTTTAAACTTGCAAAAACATTGAAAAACGATGTTTTTAACTATTCAAACTGACACATTCATGTTTCTTCCGTGCGAAACGGCGATTTATGAGAAATTACTATAAAATTGCTGTTTTAAACTTGCAAAAACATAAAAAACGCTGTTTTGAACTATTCAAACTGACAAATTCATGTTTCTTTCGTGTGAAACGGCGATTTACGAGAAATGACGATAAAATTGCTGTTTTAAACTTGCAAAAACATAGAAAAACGCTGTTTTGAACTATTCAAACTGACAAATTCATGTTTCTTTCGTGTGAAACGGCGATTTATGAGAAATGACGATAAAATTGCTGTTTTAAGCTTGCAAAAACATAGAAAAACGCTGTTTTGAACTATTCAAACTGACAAATTCATGTTTCTTACGTTGGAAACGGTGGATTTTTGTGAAATCACGATAAAATTGCTGTTTTAAACTTGCAAAAACATTGAAAAACGCTGTTTTCAACTATTCAAACTGACAAATTCATGTTTCTTCCGTGCGAAACGGCGATTTATGGGAAATTACGATAAAATTGCTGTTTTAAACTTGCAAAACCATAGAAAAACGCTGTTTTGAACTATTCAAACTGACAAATTCATGTTTCTTTCGTGCGAAACGGCGATTTATGAGAAATGACGATAAAATTGCTGTTTTAAACTTGCAAAAACATAGAAAAACGCTGTTTTCAACTATTCAAACTGATAAATTCATGTTTCTTACGTTCGAAACGGTGGATTTTTGTGAAATCACGATAAAATTGCTGTTTTAAACTTGCAAAAACATAGAAAAACGCTGTTTTGAACTATTCAAACTGATAAATTCATGTTTCTTACGTTGGAAACGGTGGATTTTTGTGAAATCACGATAAAATTGCTGTTTTAAACTTGTAAAAACATTGAAAAAACGCTGTTTTCAACTATTCAAACTGACAAATTCATGTTTCTTCCGTGCGAAACGGCGATTTATGAGAAATTACGATAAAATTTTTGTTTTAAACTTGCAAAAACATAGAAAAACGCTGTTTTGAACTATTCAAAATGACAAATTCAAGTTTCTTTCGTGTGAAACGGCGATTTATGAGAAATGACGATAAAACTGCTGTTTTAAAACTTGCAAAAACATAGAAAAAACGCTGTTTTGAACTACTCAAACTGACAAATTCATGTTTCTTCCGTGCGAAACGGCGATTTATGAGAAAATACTATAAAAATTACTGTTTTAAACTTGCAAAAACATAGAAAAAACGCTGTTTTGAACTATTCAAACTGACAAATTCATGTTTCTTACGTGTGAAACGGCGATTTATGAGAAATGACGATAAAATTGCTGTTTTAAACTTGCAAAAACATAGAAAAACGCTGTTTTTAACTATTCAAACTGACACATTCATGTTTCTTCCGTGCGAAACGGCGATTTATGAGAAATTACTATAAAATTGCTGTTTTAAACTTGCAAAAACATAAAAAACGCTGTTTTGAAACTATTCAAACTGACAAATTCATGTTTCTTTCGTGTGAAACGGCGATTTACGAGAAATGACGATAAAATTGCTGTTTTAAAACTTGCAAAAACATAGAAAAAACGCTGTTTTGAACTATTCAAACTGACAAATTCATGTTTCTTTCGTGTGAAACGGCGATTTATGAGAAATGACGATAAAATTGCTGTTTTAAGCTTGCAAAAACATAGAAAAACGCTGTTTTTGAACTATTCAAACTGACAAATTCATGTTTCTTACGTTGGAAACGGTGGATTTTTGTGAAATCACGATAAAATTGCTGTTTTAAACTTGCAAAAACATTGAAAAACGCTGTTTTCAACTATTCAAACTGACAAATTCATGTTTCTTCCGTGCGAAACGGCGATTTATGGAAATTACGATAAAATTGCTGTTTTAAACTTGCAAAACCATAGAAAAAACGCTGTTTTGAACTATTCAAACTGACAAATTCATGTTTCTTTCGTGCGAAACGGCGATTTATGAGAAATGACGATAAAATTGCTGTTTTAAACTTGCAAAAACATAGAAAAACGCTGTTTTCAACTATTCAAACTGATAAATTCATGTTTTCTTACGTTCGAAACGGTGGATTTTTGTGAAATCACGATAAAATTGCTGTTTTAAACTTGCAAAAACATAGAAAAACGCTGTTTTGAACTATTCAAACTGATAAATTCATGTTTCTTACGTTGGAAACGGTGGATTTTTGTGAAATCACGATAAAATTGCTGTTTTAAACTTGTAAAAACATTGAAAAACGCTGTTTTCAACTATTCAAACTGACAAATTCATGTTTCTTCCGTGCGAAACGGCGATTTATGAGAAATTACGATAAAATTTTTGTTTTAAACTTGCAAAAACATAGAAAACGCTGTTTTGAACTATTCAAAATGACAAATTCAAGTTTCTTTCGTGTGAAACGGCGATTTATGAGAAATGACGATAAAACTGCTGTTTTAAACTTGCAAAAACATAGAAAAACGCTGTTTTGAACTACTCAAACTGACAAATTCATGTTTCTTCCGTGCGAAACGGCGATTTATGAGAAAATACTATAAAATTACTGTTTTAAAACTTGCAAAAAACATAGAAAAAACGCTGTTTTGAACTATTCAAACTGACAAATTCATGTTTCTTACGTGTGAAACGGCGATTTATGAGAAATGACGATAAAATTGCTGTTTTAAACTTGATAAAACATAGAAAAACGCTGTTTTGAACTATTCAAACTGACAAATTCATGTTTCTTTCGTGCGAAACGGCGATTTATGAGAAATGACGATAAAATTGCTGTTTTAAACTTGCAAAAACATAGAAAAACGCTGTTTTCAACTATTCAAACTGATAAATTCATGTTTCTTACGTTCCAAACGGTGGATTTTTGTGAAATCACGATAAAATTGCTGTTTTAAAATTGCAAAAACATTGAAAAAACGCTGTTTTCAACTATTCAAACTGACAAATTCATGTTTCTTTCCGTGCGAAACAGGGATTTATGAGAAATTACGATAAAATTGCTGTTTTAAACTTGCAAAAACATAGAAAAAACGCTGTTTTGATCTATTCAAACTGACAAATTCATGTTTCTTTCGTGTGAAACGGCGATTTATGAGAAATGACGTTAAAATTCCTGTTTTAAACTTGCAAAAACATAGAAAAACGCTGTTTTGAACTATTCAAAATGACAAATTCATGTTTCTTTCGTGCGAAACGGCGATTTATGAGTAATGACAATAAAATTGCTATTTTAAAACTTGCAAAAACATAGAAAAAACGCTGTTTTCAACTATTCAAACTGACAAATTCATGTTTCTTCCGTGCGAAACAGGGATTTATGAGAAATTACGATAAAATTGCTGTTTTAAACTTGCAAAAACATTGAAAAACGCTGTTTTCAACTATTCAAACTGACAAATTCATGCTTCTTTCGTGTGAAAACGGCGATTTATGAGAAATGACGTTAAAATTGCTGTTTTAAACTTGCAAAAAACATAGAAAAACGCTGTTTTGAACTATTCAAAATGACAAATTCATGTTTCTTTCGTGCGAAACGGCGATTTATGAGAAATGACGATAAAATTGCTGTTTTAAACTTGCAAAAACATAGAAAAAACGCTGTTTTGAACTATTCAAAATGACAAATTCAA
>CAWWDY010000848.1:0-23000 GCA_963942605.1 Poecilus cupreus | reverse complement strand
TGACAGTCTGAATACTTGAAAACGGCGTTTTGTATGTTTCTGCATGCTTAAAACAGCAATTTTATCTTGATTTCGCAAACATAAGCCATTACACACGACATAAACATGAATATGACAGATTAGATACTTGAAAACGGCGTTTTGTATGTTTTTGCATGCTTAAAACAACAATTTTATCTTGTTTTCGCAAACATAAGCCATTACAAACGACATAAATATAAATATGACAGTTTAAATACTTGAAAACGGCGTTTTGTATGTTTTGCATGCTTAAAACAGCAATTTTATCTTGATTTCACTAACATTAGTCATTATACACGACAGAAACATGAATATGACAGTTTAAATACTTGAAAACGGCGTTTTGTATGCTTTTGCATGCTTAAAACAGCAATTTTATCTTGATTTCGCAAACATAAGCCATTACAAACGACATAAACACGAATATGACAGTTTAAATATTTAAAAACGGCGTTTTGTATGTTTTTGCACGCTTAAAACAGCAATTTTATCTTGATTTCACTAACATAAGCCATTACACACGACATAAACATGAATATGACAGTTTAAATAATTGAAAACGGCGTTTTGTATACTTTTGCACGCTTAAAACAGCAATTTTATCTTGATTTCGCAAACATAAGCCATTACACACGACATAAACATGATTATAACAGTTTACATACTTGAAAACGGCGTTTGGATGCTTTTGCATGCTTAAAACAGCTTTTTTATCTTGATTTCGCAAACATAAATCATTACACACGACATAAACATGAATATGACAGTTTGAATACTTAAAAACGGCGTTTTGTATGTTTCTGCATGCTTAAAACAGTAATTTTATCTTGTTTTCGCAAACATAAGCCATTACAAAGGACATAAACATGAATATGACAGTTTAAATAATTGAAAACGGCGTTTTGTATACTTTTGCACGCTTAAAACAGCAATTTTATCTTGATTTCGCAAACATAAGCCATTACACACGACATAAACATGAATATGACAGATTAGATACTTGAAAACGGCGTTTTGTATGTTTTTGCATGCTTAAAACAACAATTTTATCTTGATTTCGCAAACATAAGCCATTACACACGACATAAACATGAATATGACAGTTTAAATAATTGAAAACGGCGTTTTGTATACTTTTGCATGCTTAAAACAGCAATTTTATCCTGATTTCTTTAACATTAGCCATTATACACGACAGAAACATTAATATGACAAATTAAATACTTGAAAACGGCGTTCTGTATGCTTTTGCAGGCTTAAAACAGCAATTTTATCTTGATTTCGCAAACATAAGCCATTACACACGACATATACATGAATATGACAGTTTAAATACTTAAAAAAGGCGTTTTGTATGTGTTTGCATGCTTAAAACAGCAATTTTATCTTGATTTCACTAATATAAGCCATTACACACGACAGGAACATGAATATGACAGTTTAAATACGTGAAAACGGCGTTTTGTATACTTTTGCACGCTTAAAACAGCAATTTTATCTTGATTTCGCAAACATAAGCCATTACACACGACATAAACATGATTATAACAGTTTACAAACATGAAAACGGCATTTGGATGTTTTTGCATGCTTAAAACAGCTTTTTTATCTTGATTTCGCAAACATAAATCATTACACACGACATAAACATGAATATGACAGTCTGAATACTTGAAAACGGCGTTTTGTATGTTTCTGCATGCTTAAAACAGCAATTTTATCTTGATTTCGCAAACATAAGCCATTACACACGACATAAACATGAATATGACAGATTAGATACTTGAAAACGGCGTTTTGTATGTTTTTGCATGCTTAAAACAACAATTTTATCTTGTTTTCGCAAACATAAGCCATTACAAACGACATAAATATAAATATGACAGTTTAAATACTTGAAAACGGCGTTTTGTATGTTTTGCATGCTTAAAACAGCAATTTTATCTTGATTTCACTAACATTAATCATTATACACGACAGAAACCTGAATATGACAGTTTAAATACTTGAAAACGGCGTTTTGTAGCTTTTGCATGCTTATAACAGCAATTTTATCTTGATTTCGCAAACATAAGCCATTAAACACGACATAAACATGAATATGACAGTTTAAATACTTGAAAACGGCGTTTTGTATGTTTTTGCATGCTTAAGACAGCAATTTTATCTTAATTTCACTAACATTAGCCATTATACACGACAGAAACATGAATATGACAGTTTAAATACTTGAAAACGGCGTTTTGTATGCTTTTGCATGCTTAAAACAGCAATTTTATGTTGATTTCACTAACATTAGCCATTACACATGAGAGAAACATGAATATGACAGTTTAAATACTTGAAAACGGCGTTTTGTATGCTTTTGCATGCTTAAAACAGCAATTTTATCTTGATTTCGCAAACATAAGCCATTACACACGACATAAACACGAATATGACAGTTTAAATATTTAAAAACGGCGTTTTGTATGTTTTTGCACGCTTAAAACAGCAATTTTATCTTGATTTCACTAACATAAGCCATTACACACGACATAAACATGAATATGACAGATTAGATACTTGAAAACGGCGTTTTGTATGTTTTTGCATGCTTAAAACAACAATTTTATCTTGATTTCGCAAACATAAGCCATTACACACGACAATAACATGAATATGACAGTTTAAATACTTGAAAACGGCGTTTTGTATACTTTTGCATGCTTAAAACAGCAATTTTATCCTGATTTCTTTAACATTAGCCATTATACACGACAGAAACATTAATATGACAAATTAAATACTTGAAAACGGCGTTCTGTATGCTTTTGCAGGCTTAAAACAGCAATTTTATCTTGATTTCGCAAACATAAGCCATTACACACGACATAAACATGAATATGACAGTTTAAATACTTAAAAAAGGCGTTTTGTATGTTTTTGCATGCTTAAAACAGCAATTTTATCTTGATTTCACTAATATAAGCCATTACACACGACAGAAACATGAATATGACAGTTTAAATACTTGAAAACGGCGATTTTTATACTTTTGCACGCTTAAAACAGCAATTTTATCTTGATTTCGCAAACATAAGCCGTTACACACGACATAAACATGATTATAACAGTTTACATACTTGAAAACGGCGTTTGGATGCTTTTGCATGCTTAAAACAGCTGTTTTATCTTTATTTCGCAAACATAAATCATTACACACGACATAAACATGAATATGACAGTTTGAATACTTGAAAACGGCGTTTTGTATGTTTCTGCATGCTTAAAACACTAATTTTATCTTGTTTTCGCAAACATAAGCCATTACAAACGACATAAACATAAATATGACAGTTTAAATACTTGAAAACGGCGTTTTGTAAGTTTTTGCATGCTTAAGACAGCAATCTTATCTTATTTTCACTAACATTAGCCATTATACACGACAGAAACATGAATATGACAGTTTAAATACTTGAAAATGGCGTTTTTTATGCTTTTGCATGCTTAAAACAGCAATTTTATGTTGATTTCACTAACATTAGCCATTATACATGAGAGAAACATGAATATGACACTAACATAAGCCATTACACACGACATAAACATGAATATGACAGATTAAATACTTGAAAACGGCGTTTTGTATGTTTTTGCATGTTTAAAACAGCAATTTTATCTTGATTTCGCAAACATAAGCCATTACACACGACATAAACATGAATATGACAGTTTAAATACTTGAAAATGGCGTTTTGTATGCTGTTGCTTACTAAAAACAGCAATTTTATCCTAAATTCTTCAACGTTAGCCATTATACACGACAGAAACATGAATATGACAGTTTAAATACTTAAAAACGGCGTTTTGTAGCTTTTGCATGCTTATAACAGCAATTTTATCTTGATTTTGCATACAGAAGCCATTACACACGACATAAACATGAATATGACAGATTAAATACTTGAAAACGGCGTTTTGTATGTTTTTGCATGTTTAAAACAGCAATTTTATCTTGATTTCGCAAACATAAGCCATTACACACGACATAAACATGAATATGACAGTTTAAATACTAGAAAACGGCGTTTTGTATGCTGTTGCATGCTAAAAACAGCAATTTTATCCTGATTTCTTCAACATTAGCCATTATACACGACAGAAACATAAATATGACAGTTTAAATACTTGAAAACGGCGTTTCGTAGCTTTTGCATGCTTAAAACAGCAATTTTATCTTGATTTCACTAACATTAGCCATTATATACGAAAGAGACATGAATATGACTGTTTAAAGAATTGAAAAATGCCTTTTGTATGCTTTTGCATGCATTAAACAACAATTATATCTTGATTTTACTAACATAAGCCATTACACACGACAGATTAAATACTTTAAAACGGCGTTTTGTATGTTTTTGCATGTTTAAAACAGCAATTTTATCTTGATTTCGTTAACATTAGCCGTTATACACGACACAAACATGAATATGACAGTTTATATACTTGAAAACGGCGTTTTGTATGCTTTTGCATGCTTAAAACAGCAATTTTATGTTGTTTTCGCAAACATAAGTCAATACACACGACATAAACATGAATATAACAGTTTAAATACTTGAAAACGGCGTTTTGTATGCTTTTGCATGCTTAAAACAGCAATTTTATCTTGATTTCACTAACATTAGCCATTATACACGACAGAAACATGAATATGACAGTATAAATTCTTGAAAACGGCGTTTTGTATGCTTTTGCATGCCTTAAACAGCAATTTTATCTTGATTTCACTAACATTAGCCAATAAACACGACAGAAACATGAATACGACAGTTTAAATAATTGAAACGGCGTTTTGTATGCTTTTGCATGCTTAAAAAAGGAATTTTATCTTGATTTCGCAAACGTTAGCCATTACACACGACATAAACATGAATAGGACAGTTTAAATACTGGAAAACTGAGTTTTGTATGTTTTTGCATGCTTAAAACAGCAATTTTATCTTGATTTCACTAACATTAAGCATTACACCGCAGAAACATGAATATGACAGTTTAAAAACTTGAAAACGGCGTTTTGTATGCATTTGCATGCTAAAACAGCAATTTTATCTTGATTTCTTCAACTTTAGCCATTATACACGACAGAAACCTGAATATGACAGTTTATATACTTGAAAACGGCGTTTTGTAGCTTTTGCATGCTTAAAACAGCAATTTTATCTTGATTTCACTAACATAAGCCATTACACACGACATAAACATGAATATGACAGTTTAAAAACTTGAAAACGGCGTTTGTATGCTTTTGCATGCTTAAAACAACAATTTTATCTTGATTTCGCAAACATTTGCCATTACACACGACATAAACATGAATATGACAGTTTAAATACTTGAAAACGGCGTTTTGTATGCTTTTGCATGCTAAAACAGCAATTTTATCTTGATTTCTTCAACATTAGCCATTATACACGACAGAAACCTGAATATGACAGTTTAAATACTTGAAAACGGCGTTTTGTATGTTTTTGCATGCTTAAAACAACAATTTTATCTTGATTTCGCAAACATAAGCCATAACACACGACATAAACATGAATATGACAGTTTAAATACTTGAAAACGGCGTTTTGTATGCTTTTGCACGCTTAAAACAGCAATTTTATCTTGATTTCGCAAACATAAGCAAATTACACAAGACAAACATGAATATGACAGTTTAAATACTTGAAAACGGCGTTTTGTATGCTTTTGCATGCTAAAACAGCAATTTTATCTTGATTTCTTCAACATTAGCCATTATACACGACAGAAACCTGAATATGACAGTTTAAATATTTGAAAACGGCGTTTTGTAGCTTTTGCATGCTTATAACAGCAATTTTATCTTGATTTCGCAAACATAAGCCATTAAATATGACATAAACATGAATATGACAGTTTAAATACTTGAAAACGGCGTTTTGTATGTTTTTGCATGCTTAAGACAGCAATTTTATCTTAATTTCACTAACATTAGCCATTATACACGACAGAAACATGAATATGACAGTTTAAATACTTGAAAACGGCGTTTTGTATGCTTTTGCATGCTTAAAACAGCAATTTTATATTGATTTCACTAACATTAGCCATTATACATGAGAGAAACATGAATATGACAGATTAGATACTTGAAAACGGCGTTTTGTATGTTTTTGCATGCTTAAAACAACAATTTTATCTTGATTTCGCAAACATAAGCCATTACACACGACATAAACATGAATATGACAGTTTAAATACTTGAAAACGGCGTTTTGTATATTTTTGCATGCTTAAAACAGCAATTTTATCCTGATTTCTTTAACATTAGCCATTATACACGACAGAAACATTAATATGAAAAATTAAATACTTGAAAACGGCGTTCTGTGTGCTTTTGCAGGCTTAAACAGCAATTTTATCTTGATTTCGCAAACATAAGCCATTACACACGACATAAACATGAATATGACAGTTTAAATACTTAAAAAAGGCGTTTTGTATGTTTTTGCATGCTTAAAACAGCAATTTTATCTTGATTTCACTAATATAAGCCATTACACACGACAGAAACATGAATATGACAGTTTAAATACTTGAAAACGGAGTTTTGTATACTTTTGCACGCTTAAAACAGCAATTTTATCTTGATTTCGCAAACATAAGCCATTACACACGACATAAACATGATTATAACGGTTTAAATACTTGAAAACGGCGTTTGGATGCTTTTGCATGCTTAAAACAGCTTTTTTATCTTGATTTCGCAAACATAAATCATTACACACGACATAAACATGAATATGACAGTCTGAATACTTGAAAACGGCGTTTTGTATGTTTCTGCATGCTTAAAACAGTAATTTTATCTTGTTTTCGCAAACATAAGCCATTACAAACGACATAAACATAAAAATGACAGTTTAAATACTTGAAAACGGCGTTTTGTATGTTTTGCATGCTTAAAACAGCAATTTTATCTTGATTTCACTAATATAAGCCATTACACACGACAGAAACATGAATATGACAGTTTAAATACTTGAAAACGGCGTTTTGTATACTTTTTCATGCTTAAAACAGCAATTTTATTTTGATTTCGCAAACATAAGCCATTACACACTACATAAACATGAATATGACAGCTTAAATACTTGAAAATGGCGTTTTGTACGCTTTTGCATGCTTAAAACAGCAAATTTATCTTGATTTCACTAACATTAGCCATTATACTCGTACACGACAGAAACATGAATATGACAGTTTAAATACTTGAAATCGGCGTTTTGTATGTTTTGCATGCTTAAAACAGCAATTTTATCTTGATTTCACTAACATTAGCCATTATACTCGTACACGACAGAAACATGAATATGACAGTTTAAATACTTGAAAACGGCGTTTTGTATGTTTTTGCATGTTTAAAACAGCAAATTTATCTTGATTTCGCAAACATAAGCCATTACACACGACATAAACATGAATATGACAGTTTAAATACTTGAAAACGGCGTTTTGTATGCTGTTGCATGCTAAAAACAGCAATTTTATCCTAAATTCTTCAACGTTAGCCATTATACACGACAGAAACATGAATATGACAGTTAAAATACTTAAAAACGGCGTTTTGTAGCTTATGCATGCTTATAACAGCAATTTTATCTTGATTTCGCATACAGAAGCCATTACACACGACATAAACATGATTATGACAGTTTAAATACTTAAAAACGGCGTTTTGTTCATTTTTGCATGCTTAAAACAGCAATTTTATCTTGATTTCGCAAACATAAGCCATTACACACAACAGAAACATGAATATGACAGTTTAAATAATTGAAAACTGCGTTTTGTATGCTTTTGCATGCATAAAACAGCAATTTTATCTTGATTTCAATAACATTAGTCATTATACACGACAGAAACATGAATATGACAGTTTAAATACTTGAAATCGGCGTTTTGTATGTTTTTGCATGCTTAAAACAGCAATTTTATCTTTATTTCACTAACATAAGCCACTACACACGACATAAACATGAATATGACAGATTAAATACTTGAAAACGGCGTTTTGTATGTTTTTGCATGTTTAAAACAGCAATTTTATCTTGATTTCGCAAACATAAGCCACTACACACGACATAAACATGAATATGACAGTTTAAATACTTAAAAACGGCGTTTTGTAGGTTTTTGCATGCTTAAAACAGCAATTTTATCTTGATTTCACTAACATTAGCCATTATTCACGAAAGAGACATTAATATGACTGTTGAAAAATGCCTTTTGTATGCTTTTGCATGCATTAAACAGCAATTATATCTTGATTTTACTACTGTTGCATGCTAAAAACAGCAATTTTATCCTAAATTCTTCAACGTTAGCCATTATACACGACAGAAACATGAATATGACAGTTAAAATACTTAAAAACGGCGTTTTGTAGCTTATGCATGCTTATAACAGCAATTTTATCTTGATTTCGCATACAGAAGCCATTACACACGACATAAACATGATTATGACAGTTTAAATACTTAAAAACGGCGTTTTGTTCATTTTTGCATGCTTAAAACAGCAATTTTATCTTGATTTCGCAAACATAAGCCATTACACACAACAGAAACCTGAATATGACAGTTTAAATAATTGAAAACTGCGTTTTGTATGCTTTTGCATGCATAAAACAGCAATTTTATCTTGATTTCAATAACATTAGTCATTATACACGACAGAAACATGAATATGACAGTTTAAATACTTGAAATCGGCGTTTTGTATGTTTTTGCATGCTTAAAACAGCAATTTTATCTTTATTTCACTAACATAAGCCACTACACACGACATAAACATGAATATGACAGATTAAATACTTGAAAACGGCGTTTTGTATGTTTTTGCATGTTTAGAACAGCAATTTTATCTTGATTTCGCAAACATAAGCCACTACACACGACATAAACATGAATATGACAGTTTAAATACTTAAAAACGGCGTTTTGTAGGTTTTTGCATGCTTAAAACAGCAATTTTATCTTGATTTCACTAACATTAGCCATTATTCACGAAAGAGACATTAATATGACTGTTGAAAAATGCCTTTTGTATGCTTTTGCATGCATTAAACAGCAATTATATCTTGATTTTACTAACATAAGCCATTACACACGACAGATTAAATACTTGAAAACAGCGTTTTGTATGTTTTTGCATGTTTAAAACAGCAATTTTATCTTGATTTCGTTAACATTAGCCGTTATACACGACACAAACATGAATATGACAGTTTATATACTTGAAAACGGCGTTTTGTATGCTTTTGCATGCTTAAAACAGCAATTTTATGTTGATTTCGCAAACATAAGCCATTACACACGACATAAACATGAATATGACAGTTTAAGTACTTGAAAACAACGTTTTGTATGTTTTTGCTTGCTTAGAACAGCAATGTTATCTTGATTTCACTAACATTAGCCATTATACATGACAAAAACATCAATATGACAGTTTGAATACTTGAAAACGGCGTTTTGTATGCTTTTGCATGCTTAAAACAGCTTTTTTATCTTGATTTCGCAAACATAAGCCATTACACACGACATAAACATGAATATGACAGTTTAAATACTTAAAAACGGCGTTTTATATGTTTCTGCATGCTTTAAACAGCAATTTTATGTTGCTTTCGCAACATAAGTCAATACACACGACATAAACATGAATATGACAGTTTAAATACTTGAAAACGGCTTTTCGTATGCTTTTGCATGCTTAAAACAGCAATTTTATCTTGATTTCACTAACATTAGCCATTATACACGACAGAAACATGAATATGACAGTATAAATACTTGAAAACGGCGTTTTGTATGCTTTTGCATTCCTTAAACAGCAATTTTATCTTGATTTCACTAACATTAGCCAACAAACACGACAGAAACATGAATACGACAGTTTAAATAATTGAAAACGGCGTTTTGTATGCTTTTGCATGCTTAAAACAGCTTTTTTATCTTGATTTCGCAAACATAAGCCATTACACACGACATAAACATGAATATGACAGTTTAAATACTTAAAAACGGCGTTTTATATGTTTCTGCATGCTTTAAACAGCAATTTTATGTTGCTTTCGCAAACATAAGCCGTTACACACGACATAAACATGATTATAACAGTTTACATACTTGAAAACGGCGTTTGGATGCTTTTGCATGCTTAAAACAGCTGTTTTATCTTGATTTCGCAAACATAAATCATTACACACGACATAAACATGAATATGACAGTTTGAATACTTGAAAACGGCGTTTTGTATGTTTCTGCATGCTTAAAACACTAATTTTATCTTGTTTTCGCAAACATAAGCCATTACAAACGACATAAACATAAATATGACAGTTTAAATACTTGAAAACGGCGTTTTGTAAGTTTTTGCATGCTTAAGACAGCAATCTTATCTTAATTTCACTAACATTAGCCATTATACACGACAGAAACATGAATATGACAATTTAAATACTTGAAAACGGCGTTTTTTATGCTTTTGCATGCTTAAAACAGCAATTTTATGTTGATTTCACTAACATTAGCCATTATACATGAGAGAAACATGAATATGACAGTTTAAATACTTGAAAACGGCGTTTTGTATGCTTTTGCATGCTTAAAACAGCAATTTTATCTTGATTTCGCAAACATAAGCCATTACAAACGACATAAACACGAATATGACAGTTTAAATATTTAAAAACGGCGTTTTGTATGTTTTTGCACGCTTAAAACAGCAATTTTATCTTGATTTCACTAACATAAGCCATTACACACGACATAAACATGAATATGACAGAATAGATACTTGAAAACGGCGTTTTGTATGTTTTTGCATGCTTAAAACAACAATTTTATCTTGATTTCGCAAACATAAGCCATTACACACGACATAAACATGAATATGACAGTTTAAATAATTGAAAACGGCGTTTTGTATACTTTTGCACGCTTAAAACAGCAATTTTATCTTGATTTCGCAAACATAAGCCATTACACACGACATAAACATGATTATAACAGTTTACATACTTGAAAACGGCGTTTGGATGCTTTTGCATGCTTAAAACAGCTTTTTTATCTTGATTTCGCAAACATAAATCATTACACACGACATAAACATGAATATGACAGTTTGAATACTTAAAAACGGCGTTTTGTATGTTTCTGCATGCTTAAAACAGTAATTTTATCTTGTTTTCGCAAACATAAGCCATTACAAAGGACATAAACATGAATATGACAGTTTAAATAATTGAAAACGGCGTTTTGTATACTTTTGCACGCTTAAAACAGCAATTTTATCTTGATTTCGCAAATATAAGCCATTACACACGACATAAACATGAATATGACAGATTAGATACTTGAAAACGGCGTTTTGTATGTTTTTGCATGCTTAAAACAACAATTTTATCTTGATTTCGCAAACATAAGCCATTACACACGACATAAACATGAATATGACAGTTTAAATAATTGAAAACGGCGTTTTGTATACTTTTGCATGCTTAAAACAGCAATTTTATCCTGATTTCTTTAACATTAGCCATTATACACGACAGAAACATTAATATGACAAATTAAATACTTGAAAACGGCGTTCTGTATGCTTTTGCAGGCTTAAAACAGCAATTTTATCTTGATTTCGCAAACATAAGCCATTACACACGACATATACATGAATATGACAGTTTAAATACTTAAAAAAGGCGTTTTGTATGTGTTTGCATGCTTAAAACAGCAATTTTATCTTGATTTCACTAATATAAGCCATTACACACGACAGGAACATGAATATGACAGTTTAAATACGTGAAAACGGCGTTTTGTATACTTTTGCACGCTTAAAACAGCAATTTTATCTTGATTTCGCAAACATAAGCCATTACACACGACATAAACATGATTATAACAGTTTACAAACTTGAAAACGGCATTTGGATGTTTTTGCATGCTTAAAACAGCTTTTTTATCTTGATTTCGCAAACATAAATCATTACACACGACATAAACATGAATATGACAGTCTGAATACTTGAAAACGGCGTTTTGTATGTTTCTGCATGCTTAAAACAGCAATTTTATCTTGATTTCGCAAACATAAGCCATTACACACGACATAAACATGAATATGACAGATTAGATACTTGAAAACGGCGTTTTGTATGTTTTTGCATGCTTAAAACAACAATTTTATCTTGTTTTCGCAAACATAAGCCATTACAAACGACATAAATATAAATATGATAGTTTAAATACTTGAAAACGGCGTTTTGTATGTTTTGCATGCTTAAAACAGCAATTTTATCTTGATTTCACTAACATTAATCATTATACACGACAGAAACCTGAATATGACAGTTTAAATACTTGAAAACGGCGTTTTGTAGCTTTTGCATGCTTATAACAGCAATTTTATCTTGATTTCGCAAACATAAGCCATTAAACACGACATAAACATGAATATGACAGTTTAAATACTTGAAAACGGCGTTTTGTATGTTTTTGCATGCTTAAGACAGCAATTTTATCTTAATTTCACTAACATTAGCCATTATACACGACAGAAACATGAATATGACAGTTTAAATACTTGAAAACGGCGTTTTGTATGCTTTTGCATGCTTAAAACAGCAATTTTATGTTGATTTCACTAACATTAGCCATTACACATGAGAGAAACATGAATATGACAGTTTAAATACTTGAAAACGGCGTTTTGTATGCTTTTGCATGCTTAAAACAGCAATTTTATCTTGATTTCGCAAACATAAGCCATTACACACGACATAAACACGAATATGACAGTTTAAATATTTAAAAACGGCGTTTTGTATGTTTTTGCACGCTTAAAACAGCAATTTTATCTTGATTTCACTAACATAAGCCATTACACACGACATAAACATGAATATGACAGATTAGATACTTGAAAACGGCGTTTTGTATGTTTTTGCATGCTTAAAACAACAATTTTATCTTGATTTCGCAAACATAAGCCATTACACACGACATAAACATGAATATGACAGTTTAAATACTTGAAAACGGCGTTTTGTATACTTTTGCATGCTTAAAACAGCAATTTTATCCTGATTTCTTTAACATTAGCCATTATACACGACAGAAACATTAATATGACAAATTAAATACTTGAAAACGGCGTTCTGTATGCTTTTGCAGGCTTAAAACAGCAATTTTATCTTGATTTCGCAAACATAAGCCATTACACACGACATAAACATGAATATGACAGTTTAAATACTTAAAAAAGG
The DNA here is from genome assembly GCA_963942605.1 of Poecilus cupreus. Lineage (NCBI taxonomy): Eukaryota > Metazoa > Arthropoda > Insecta > Coleoptera > Carabidae > Poecilus > Poecilus cupreus. Next base: position 9,633 of record CAWWDY010000848.1, on the reverse strand, counting down.
CGTTTTGTATGTTTTTGCATGCTTAAAACAGCAATTTTATCTTGATTTCACTAATATAAGCCATTACACACGACAGAAACATGAATATGACAGTTTAAATACTTGAAAACGGCGTTTGGATGCTTTTGCATGCTTAAAACAGCTGTTTTATCTTTATTTCGCAAACATAAATCATTACACACGACATAAACATGAATATGACAGTTTGAATACTTGAAAACGGCGTTTTGTATGTTTCTGCATGCTTAAAACACTAATTTTATCTTGTTTTCGCAAACATAAGCCATTACAAACGACATAAACATAAATATGACAGTTTAAATACTTGAAAACGGCGTTTTGTAAGTTTTTGCATGCTTAAGACAGCAATCTTATCTTATTTTCACTAACATTAGCCATTATACACGACAGAAACATGAATATGACAGTTTAAATACTTGAAAATGGCGTTTTTTATGCTTTTGCATGCTTAAAACAGCAATTTTATGTTGATTTCACTAACATTAGCCATTATACATGAGAGAAACATGAATATGACACTAACATAAGCCATTACACACGACATAAACATGAATATGACAGATTAAATACTTGAAAACGGCGTTTTGTATGTTTTTGCATGTTTAAAACAGCAATTTTATCTTGATTTCGCAAACATAAGCCATTACACACGACATAAACATGAATATGACAGTTTAAATACTTGAAAATGGCGTTTTGTATGCTGTTGCTTACTAAAAACAGCAATTTTATCCTAAATTCTTCAACGTTAGCCATTATACACGACAGAAACATGAATATGACAGTTTAAATACTTAAAAACGGCGTTTTGTAGCTTTTGCATGCTTATAACAGCAATTTTATCTTGATTTTGCATACAGAAGCCATTACACACGACATAAACATGAATATGACAGATTAAATACTTGAAAACGGCGTTTTGTATGTTTTTGCATGTTTAAAACAGCAATTTTATCTTGATTTCGCAAACATAAGCCATTACACACGACATAAACATGAATATGACAGTTTAAATACTAGAAAACGGCGTTTTGTATGCTGTTGCATGCTAAAAACAGCAATTTTATCCTGATTTCTTCAACATTAGCCATTATACACGACAGAAACATAAATATGACAGTTTAAATACTTGAAAACGGCGTTTCGTAGCTTTTGCATGCTTAAAACAGCAATTTTATCTTGATTTCACTAACATTAGCCATTATATACGAAAGAGACATGAATATGACTGTTTAAAGAATTGAAAAATGCCTTTTGTATGCTTTTGCATGCATTAAACAACAATTATATCTTGATTTTACTAACATAAGCCATTACACACGACAGATTAAATACTTTAAAACGGCGTTTTGTATGTTTTTGCATGTTTAAAACAGCAATTTTATCTTGATTTCGTTAACATTAGCCGTTATACACGACACAAACATGAATATGACAGTTTATATACTTGAAAACGGCGTTTTGTATGCTTTTGCATGCTTAAAACAGCAATTTTATGTTGTTTTCGCAAACATAAGTCAATACACACGACATAAACATGAATATAACAGTTTAAATACTTGAAAACGGCGTTTTGTATGCTTTTGCATGCTTAAAACAGCAATTTTATCTTGATTTCACTAACATTAGCCATTATACACGACAGAAACATGAATATGACAGTATAAATTCTTGAAAACGGCGTTTTGTATGCTTTTGCATGCCTTAAACAGCAATTTTATCTTGATTTCACTATTATTAGCCAATAAACACGACAGAAACATGAATACGACAGTTTAAATAATTGAAACGGCGTTTTGTATGCTTTTGCATGCTTAAAAAAGGAATTTTATCTTGATTTCGCAAACGTTAGCCATTACACACGACATAAACATGAATAGGACAGTTTAAATACTGGAAAACTGAGTTTTGTATGTTTTTGCATGCTTAAAACAGCAATTTTATCTTGATTTCACTAACATTAAGCATTACACCGCAGAAACATGAATATGACAGTTTAAAAACTTGAAAACGGCGTTTTGTATGCATTTGCATGCTAAAACAGCAATTTTATCTTGATTTCTTCAACTTTAGCCATTATACACGACAGAAACCTGAATATGACAGTTTATATACTTGAAAACGGCGTTTTGTAGCTTTTGCATGCTTAAAACAGCAATTTTATCTTGATTTCACTAACATAAGCCATTACACACGACATAAACATGAATATGACAGTTTAAAAACTTGAAAACGGCGTTTGTATGCTTTTGCATGCTTAAAACAACAATTTTATCTTGATTTCGCAAACATTTGCCATTACACACGACATAAACATGAATATGACAGTTTAAATACTTGAAAACGGCGTTTTGTATGCTTTTGCATGCTAAAACAGCAATTTTATCTTGATTTCTTCAACATTAGCCATTATACACGACAGAAACCTGAATATGACAGTTTAAATACTTGAAAACGGCGTTTTGTATGTTTTTGCATGCTTAAAACAACAATTTTATCTTGATTTCGCAAACATAAGCCATAACACACGACATAAACATGAATATGACAGTTTAAATACTTGAAAACGGCGTTTTGTATGCTTTTGCACGCTTAAAACAGCAATTTTATCTTGATTTCGCAAACATAAGCAAATTACACAAGACAAACATGAATATGACAGTTTAAATACTTGAAAACGGCGTTTTGTATGCTTTTGCATGCTAAAACAGCAATTTTATCTTGATTTCTTCAACATTAGCCATTATACACGACAGAAACCTGAATATGACAGTTTAAATATTTGAAAACGGCGTTTTGTAGCTTTTGCATGCTTATAACAGCAATTTTATCTTGATTTCGCAAACATAAGCCATTAAATATGACATAAACATGAATATGACAGTTTAAATACTTGAAAACGGCGTTTTGTATGTTTTTGCATGCTTAAGACAGCAATTTTATCTTAATTTCACTAACATTAGCCATTATACACGACAGAAACATGAATATGACAGTTTAAATACTTGAAAACGGCGTTTTGTATGCTTTTGCATGCTTAAAACAGCAATTTTATATTGATTTCACTAACATTAGCCATTATACATGAGAGAAACATGAATATGACAGATTAGATACTTGAAAACGGCGTTTTGTATGTTTTTGCATGCTTAAAACAACAATTTTATCTTGATTTCGCAAACATAAGCCATTACACACGACATAAACATGAATATGACAGTTTAAATACTTGAAAACGGCGTTTTGTATATTTTTGCATGCTTAAAACAGCAATTTTATCCTGATTTCTTTAACATTAGCCATTATACACGACAGAAACATTAATATGAAAAATTAAATACTTGAAAACGGCGTTCTGTGTGCTTTTGCAGGCTTAAACAGCAATTTTATCTTGATTTCGCAAACATAAGCCATTACACACGACATAAACATGAATATGACAGTTTAAATACTTAAAAAAGGCGTTTTGTATGTTTTTGCATGCTTAAAACAGCAATTTTATCTTGATTTCACTAATATAAGCCATTACACACGACAGAAACATGAATATGACAGTTTAAATACTTGAAAACGGCGTTTTGTATACTTTTGCACGCTTAAAACAGCAATTTTATCTTGATTTCGCAAAAATAAGCCATTACACACGACATAAACATGATTATAACAGTTTACATACTTGAAAACGGCGTTTGGATGCTTTTGCATGCTTAAAACAGCTTTTTTATCTTGATTTCGCAAACATAAATCATTACACACGACATAAACATGAATATGACAGTCTGAATACTTGAAAACGGCGTTTTGTATGTTTCTGCATGCTTAAAACAGTAAATTTATCTTGTTTTCGCAAACATAAGCCATTACAAACGACATAAACATAAAAATGACAGTTTAAATACTTGAAAACGGCGTTTTGTATGTTTTGCATGCTTAAAACAGCAATTTTATCTTGATTTTACTAACATTAGTCATTATACACGACAGAAACATTAATATGACAAATTAAATACTTGAAAACGGCCTTCTGTATGCTTTTGCAGGCTTAAAACAGCAATTTTATCTTGATTTCGCAAACATAAGCCATTACACACGACATAAACATGAATATGACAGTTTAAATACTTAAAAAAGGCGTTTTGTATGCTTTTGCATGCTTAAAACAGCAATTTTATCTTAATTTCACTAATATAAGCCATTACACACGACAGAAACATGAATATGACAGTTTAAATACTTGAAAACGGAGTTTTGTATACTTTTGCACGCTTAAAACAGCAATTTTATCTTGATTTCGCAAACATAAGCCATTACACACGACATAAACATGATTATAACGGTTTAAATACTTGAAAACGGCGTTTGGATGCTTTTGCATGCTTAAAACAGCTTTTTTATCTTGATTTCGCAAACATAAATCATTACACACGACATAAACATGAATATGACAGTCTGAATACTTGAAAACGGCGTTTTGTATGTTTCTGCATGCTTAAAACAGTAATTTTATCTTGTTTTCGCAAACATAAGCCATTACAAACGACATAAACATAAAAATGACAGTTTAAATACTTGAAAACGGCGTTTTGTATGTTTTGCATGCTTAAAACAGCAATTTTATCTTGATTTCACTAATATAAGCCATTACACACGACAGAAACATGAATATGACAGTTTAAATACTTGAAAACGGCGTTTTGTATACTTTTTCATGCTTAAAACAGCAATTTTATTTTGATTTCGCAAACATAAGCCATTACACACTACATAAACATGAATATGACAGCTTAAATACTTGAAAATGGCGTTTTGTACGCTTTTGCATGCTTAAAACAGCAAATTTATCTTGATTTCACTAACATTAGCCATTATACTCGTACACGACAGAAACATGAATATGACAGTTTAAATACTTGAAATCGGCGTTTTGTATGTTTTGCATGCTTAAAACAGCAATTTTATCTTGATTTCACTAACATTAGCCATTATACTCGTACACGACAGAAACATGAATATGACAGTTTAAATACTTGAAAACGGCGTTTTGTATGTTTTTGCATGTTTAAAACAGCAAATTTATCTTGATTTCGCAAACATAAGCCATTACACACGACATAAACATGAATATGACAGTTTAAATACTTGAAAACGGCGTTTTGTATGCTGTTGCATGCTAAAAACAGCAATTTTATCCTAAATTCTTCAACGTTAGCCATTATACACGACAGAAACATGAATATGACAGTTAAAATACTTAAAAACGGCGTTTTGTAGCTTATGCATGCTTATAACAGCAATTTTATCTTGATTTCGCATACAGAAGCCATTACACACGACATAAACATGATTATGACAGTTTAAATACTTAAAAACGGCGTTTTGTTCATTTTTGCATGCTTAAAACAGCAATTTTATCTTGATTTCGCAAACATAAGCCATTACACACAACAGAAACATGAATATGACAGTTTAAATAATTGAAAACTGCGTTTTGTATGCTTTTGCATGCATAAAACAGCAATTTTATCTTGATTTCAATAACATTAGTCATTATACACGACAGAAACATGAATATGACAGTTTAAATACTTGAAATCGGCGTTTTGTATGTTTTTGCATGCTTAAAACAGCAATTTTATCTTTATTTCACTAACATAAGCCACTACACACGACATAAACATGAATATGACAGATTAAATACTTGAAAACGGCGTTTTGTATGTTTTTGCATGTTTAGAACAGCAATTTTATCTTGATTTCGCAAACATAAGCCACTACACACGACATAAACATGAATATGACAGTTTAAATACTTAAAAACGGCGTTTTGTAGGTTTTTGCATGCTTAAAACAGCAATTTTATCTTGATTTCACTAACATTAGCCATTATTCACGAAAGAGACATTAATATGACTGTTGAAAAATGCCTTTTGTATGCTTTTGCATGCATTAAACAGCAATTATATCTTGATTTTACTAACATAAGATCATTACACACGACAGATTAAATACTTGAAAACAGCGTTTTGTATGTTTTTGCATGTTTAAAACAGCAATTTTATCTTGATTTCGTTAACATTAGCCGTTATACACGACACAAACATGAATATGACAGTTTATATACTTGAAAACGGCGTTTTGTATGCTTTTGCATGCTTAAAACAGCAATTTTATGTTGATTTCGCAAACATAAGCCATTACACACGACATAAACATGAATATGACAGTTTAAGTACTTGAAAACAACGTTTTGTATGTTTTTGCTTGCTTAGAACAGCAATGTTATCTTGATTTCACTAACATTAGCCATTATACATGACAAAAACATCAATATGACAGTTTGAATACTTGAAAACGGCGTTTTGTATGCTTTTGCATGCTTAAAACAGCTTTTTTATCTTGATTTCGCAAACATAAGCCATTACACACGACATAAACATGAATATGACAGTTTAAATACTTAAAAACGGCGTTTTATATGTTTCTGCATGCTTTAAACAGCAATTTTATGTTGCTTTCGCAACATAAGTCAATACACACGACATAAACATGAATATGACAGTTTAAATACTTGAAAACGGCTTTTCGTATGCTTTTGCATGCTTAAAACAGCAATTTTATCTTGATTTCACTAACATTAGCCATTATACACGACAGAAACATGAATATGACAGTATAAATACTTGAAAACGGCGTTTTGTATGCTTTTGCATTCCTTAAACAGCAATTTTATCTTGATTTCACTAACATTAGCCAACAAACACGACAGAAATATGAATACGACAGTTTAAATAATTGAAAACGGCGTTTTGTATGCTTTTGCATGCTTAAAACAGCTTTTTTATCTTGATTTCGCAAACATAAGCCATTACACACGACATAAACATGAATATGACAGTCTGAATACTTGAAAACGGCGTTTTGTATGTTTCTGCATGCTTAAAACAGTAATTTTATCTTGTTTTCGCAAACATAAGCCATTACAAACGACATAAACATAAAAATGACAGTTTAAATACTTGAAAACGGCGTTTTGTATGTTTTGCATGCTTAAAACAGCAATTTTATCTTGATTTCACTAATATAAGCCATTACACACGACAGAAACATGAATATGACAGTTTAAATACTTGAAAACGGCGTTTTGTATACTTTTTCATGCTTAAAACAGCAATTTTATTTTGATTTCGCAAACATAAGCCATTACACACTACATAAACATGAATATGACAGCTTAAATACTTGAAAATGGCGTTTTGTACGCTTTTGCATGCTTAAAACAGCAAATTTATCTTGATTTCACTAACATTAGCCATTATACTCGTACACGACAGAAACATGAATATGACAGTTTAAATACTTGAAATCGGCGTTTTGTATGTTTTGCATGCTTAAAACAGCAATTTTATCTTGATTTCACTAACATTAGCCATTATACTCGTACACGACAGAAACATGAATATGACAGTTTAAATACTTGAAAACGGCGTTTTGTATGTTTTTGCATGTTTAAAACAGCAAATTTATCTTGATTTCGCAAACATAAGCCATTACACACGACATAAACATGAATATGACAGTTTAAATACTTGAAAACGGCGTTTTGTATGCTGTTGCATGCTAAAAACAGCAATTTTATCCTAAATTCTTCAACGTTAGCCATTATACACGACAGAAACATGAATATGACAGTTAAAATACTTAAAAACGGCGTTTTGTAGCTTATGCATGCTTATAACAGCAATTTTATCTTGATTTCGCATACAGAAGCCATTACACACGACATAAACATGATTATGACAGTTTAAATACTTAAAAACGGCGTTTTGTTCATTTTTGCATGCTTAAAACAGCAATTTTATCTTGATTTCGCAAACATAAGCCATTACACACAACAGAAACCTGAATATGACAGTTTAAATAATTGAAAACTGCGTTTTGTATGCTTTTGCATGCATAAAACAGCAATTTTATCTTGATTTCAATAACATTAGTCATTATACACGACAGAAACATGAATATGACAGTTTAAATACTTGAAATCGGCGTTTTGTATGTTTTTGCATGCTTAAAACAGCAATTTTATCTTTATTTCACTAACATAAGCCACTACACACGACATAAACATGAATATGACAGATTAAATACTTGAAAACGGCGTTTTGTATGTTTTTGCATGTTTAGAACAGCAATTTTATCTTGATTTCGCAAACATAAGCCACTACACACGACATAAACATGAATATGACAGTTTAAATACTTAAAAACGGCGTTTTGTAGGTTTTTGCATGCTTAAAACAGCAATTTTATCTTGATTTCACTAACATTAGCCATTATTCACGAAAGAGACATTAATATGACTGTTGAAAAATGCCTTTTGTATGCTTTTGCATGCATTAAACAGCAATTATATCTTGATTTTACTAACATAAGCCATTACACACGACAGATTAAATACTTGAAAACAGCGTTTTGTATGTTTTTGCATGTTTAAAACAGCAATTTTATCTTGATTTCGTTAACATTAGCCGTTATACACGACACAAACATGAATATGACAGTTTATATACTTGAAAACGGCGTTTTGTATGCTTTTGCATGCTTAAAACAGCAATTTTATGTTGATTTCGCAAACATAAGCCATTACACACGACATAAACATGAATATGACAGTTTAAGTACTTGAAAACAACGTTTTGTATGTTTTTGCTTGCTTAGAACAGCAATGTTATCTTGATTTCACTAACATTAGCCATTATACATGACAAAAACATCAATATGACAGTTTGAATACTTGAAAACGGCGTTTTGTATGCTTTTGCATGCTTAAAACAGCTTTTTTATCTTGATTTCGCAAACATAAGCCATTACACACGACATAAACATGAATATGACAGTTTAAATACTTAAAAACGGCGTTTTATATGTTTCTGCATGCTTTAAACAGCAATTTTATGTTGCTTTCGCAACATAAGTCAATACACACGACATAAACATGAATATGACAGTTTAAATACTTGAAAACGGCTTTTCGTATGCTTTTGCATGCTTAAAACAGCAATTTTATCTTGATTTCACTAACATTAGCCATTATACACGACAGAAACATGAATATGACAGTATAAATACTTGAAAACGGCGTTTTGTATGCTTTTGCATTCCTTAAACAGCAATTTTATCTTGATTTCACTAACATTAGCCAACAAACACGACAGAAACATGAATACGACAGTTTAAATAATTGAAAACGGCGTTTTGTATGCTTTTGCATGCTTAAAACAGCTTTTTTATCTTGATTTCGCAAACATAAGCCATTACACACGACATAAACATGAATATGACAGTCTGAATACTTGAAAACGGCGTTTTGTATGTTTCTGCATGCTTAAAACAGTAATTTTATCTTGTTTTCGCAAACATAAGCCATTACAAACGACATAAACATAAAAATGACAGTTTAAATACTTGAAAACGGCGTTTTGTATGTTTTGCATGCTTAAAACAGCAATTTTATCTTGATTTCACTAATATAAGCCATTACACACGACAGAAACATGAATATGACAGTTTAAATACTTGAAAACGGCGTTTTGTATACTTTTTCATGCTTAAAAC
>CAWWDY010000847.1:0-22999 GCA_963942605.1 Poecilus cupreus | reverse complement strand
AACGGTGCTTTGTATGCTTTTTGCATGCTTAAAATAGCATTTTTATCTTGCTTTTACCAACATTAGCTATTATACACGACAGAAACATAAATATGACAGTTTAAATACTTGAAAACGGTGTTTTGTATGCTTTTGCATGCTTAAAACAGCATTTTTGTCTTGCTTTCATCAACATTAGCTATTATACACACAGAAACATGAATATGACAGATTAAATACTTAAAAACAGCATTTTGTATGTTTTTGCAAGCTGAAAACAGCTATTTTATCTTGATTTTGCAAACATAAGCCACTATACACGACATATACATGAATATGACAGTTTAAATACTTGAAAACGGTGTTTTGTATGCTTTTGCATGCTTAAAATAGCATTTTTATCTTGCTTTCACCAACATTAGCTATTATACACGACAGAAACCTGAATATGACAATTAAAATACTTGAAAACGGTGTTTTGTATGCTTTTGCATGCTTAAAACAGCATTTTTATCTTGCTTTCACCAACATAGCTATTATACACGACAGAAACATGAATATGCCAGTTTAAATACTTGAAAACAGCATTTTGTATGTTTTTGCAAGCTTAAAACAGCTATTTTATCTTGATTTTGCAAACATAAGCCATTACACACGACATATACATGAATATGACAGTTTAAATACTTGAAAACGGTGTTTTGTATGCTTTTGCATGCTTAAAACAGCATTTATATCTTGCTTTCACCAACATTATCTATTATATACGACATAAACATGAATATGACAGTTTAAATACTTGAAAACGGTGTTTTGTATGCTTTAGCATGCTTAAAACAGCATTTTTATCTTGCTTTCACTAACATTAGCTATTATACGCGACAGAAACAGGAATATGACAGTTTAAATACTTGAAAACGGTGTATTGTATGCTTTTGCATGCTTAAAACAGCATTTTTATCTTGATTTTACCAACATTAGCTATTATACATGACAGAAACATGAATATGACAGTTTAAATACTTGAAAACAGCATTTTGAATGTTTTTGCAAGCTGAAAACAGCTATTTTATCATGGTTTTGCAAACATGAGCCATTATACACGACATATACATGAATATGACAGTTTAAATACTTGAAAACGGTGTTTTGTATGCTTTTGCATGCTTAAAACAGCATTTTTATCTTGCTTTCACCAACATTAGCTATTATACACGACATAAACATGAATATGACAGTTTAAATACTTGAAAATGGTGTTTTGTATGCTTTTGCATGCTTAAAACAGCATTTTTATCTTGCTTTCACCAACATTAGCTATTATACACGACATAAACATGATATGACAGTTTAAATACTTGAAAACAGCATTTTGTATGTTTTTGCAAGCTGAAAACAGCTATTTTATCTTGATTTTGCAAACATGAGCCATTACACACGACATATACATGAATATGACAGTTTAAATACTTGAAAACGGTGTTTTGTATGCTTTTGCATGCTTAAAACAGCATTTTTATCTTGCTTTCACCAACATTAGCTTTTATATACGACAGAAACATGAATATGACAGTTTAAATACTTGAAAACGGTGTTTTGTATGCTTTTGCATGCTTAAAACAGCATTTTTATCTTGCTTTCACCAACATTAGCTATTATACACGACATAAACATGAATATGACAGTTTAAATACTTGAAAACAGCATTTTGTATGTTTTTGCAAGCTGAAAGCAGCTATTTTATCTTGATCTTGCAAACATAAACCATTACACACGACATATACATGATTATGACAGTTTAAATACTTGAAAATGGTGTTTTGTATGCTTTTGCATGCTTAAAACAGCATTTTTATCTTGCTTTCACCAACATTAGCTATTATACACGACAGAAACATGAATATGACAGTTTAAATACTTGAAAACGGTGTTTTGTATGCTTCTGCATGCTTAAAACAGCATTTTTATCTTGCTTTCACCAACATTAGCTATTATACACGACATAAACATGAATATGACAGTTTAAATACTTGAAAACAGCATTTTGTATGTTTTTGCAAGCTGAAAACGGCTATTTTATATTGATTTTGCAAACATAAGCCATTACACACGACATATACATGAATATGCCAGTTTAAATACTTGAAAACGGTGTTTTGTATGCTTTTGCATGCTTAAAAACAGCATTTTTATCTTGTTTTCACCAACATTAGCTATTATACACGACAGAAACATGAATATGACAATTAAAATACTTGAAAACGGTGTTTTGTATGCTTTTGCATGCTTAAAACAGCATTTTTATCTTGCTTTCACCAACATTAGCTATTATACACGACAGAAACATGAATATGACAGTTTAAATACTTGAAAACAGCATTTTGTATGTTTTTGCAAGCTTATAGCAGCTATTTTATCTTGATTTTGCAAATATAAGCCATTACACACGACATATACATGAATATGACAGTTTAAATACTTGAAAACGGTGTTTTGTATGCTTTTGCATGCTTAAAACAGCATTCTTATCTTGCTTTCACCAACATTAGCTATTATACACGACAGAAACATGAATATGACAGTTTAAATACTTGAAAACGGTGTTTTGTATGCTTTTGCATGCTTAAAACAGCATTTTTATCTTGCTTTCACCAACATTAGCTATTATACAAGACAGAAACATGAATATGACAGTTTAAATACTTGAAAACAGCATTTTGTATGTTTTTGCAAGCTGAAAACAGCTATTTTATCTTGATTTTGCAAACATAAGCCATTACACACGACATATACATAAATATGACAGTTTAAATACTTGAAAACGGTGCTTTGTATGCTTTTGCATGCTTAAAATAGCATTTTTATCTTGCTTTCACCAACATTAGCTATTATACACGACAGAAACATAAATATGACAGTTTAAATACTTGAAAACGGTGTTTTGTATGCTTTTGCATGCTTAAAACAGCATTTTTGTCTTGCTTTCATCAACATTAGCTATTATACACACATAAACATGAATATGACAGATTAAATACTTGAAAACAGCATTTTGTATGTTTTTGCAAGCTGAAAACAGCTATTTTATCTTGATTTTGCAAACATAAGCCATTACACACGACATATACATGAATATGACAGTTTAAATACTTGAAAACGGTGTTTTGTATGCTTTTGCATGCTTAAAACAACATTTTTATCTTGCTTTCACCAACATTAGCTATTATAAACGACAGAAACATGACTACGACAGTTTAAATACTTGAAAACAGCATTTTGTATGTTTTTGCAAGCTGAAAACAGCTATTTTATCTTGATTTTGCAAACATAAGCCATTGCACATGACATATACATGAATATGACAGTTTAAATACTTGAAAACGGTGTTTTTTATGCTTTTGCATGCTTAAAACAGCATTTTTATATTGCTTTCACCAACATTAGCTATTATACACGACAGAAACATGAATATGACAATTAAAATACTTGAAAACGGTGTTTTGTATGCTTTTGCATGCTTAAAACAGCATTTTTATCTTGCTTTCACCAACATAGCTATTATACACGACAGAAACATGAATATGACGGTTTAAGTACTTGAAAACAGCATTTTGTATGTTTTTGCAAGCTGAAAACAGCTTTTTTTTCTTGATTTTGCAAACATAAGCCATTGCACACGACATATACATGAATATGACAGTTTAAATACTTGAAAACGGTGTTTTGTATGCTTTTGCATGCTTAAAACAGCATTTTTATCTTGTTTTCACCAACATTAGCTATTATACACGACAGAAACATGAATATGACAGTTTAAATACTTGAAAACAGCATTTTGTATGTTTTTGCAAACTGAAAACAGCTATTTTATCTTGATTTTGCAAACATAAGCCATTACACACGACATATACATGAATATGACAGTTTAAATACTTGAAAACGGTGTTTTATATGCTTTTGCATGCTTAAAACAGCATTTATATCTTGCGTTCACCATCATTATCTATTATATACGACAGAAACATGAATATGACAGTTTAAATACTTGAAAACGGTGTTTTGTATGCTTTTGCATGCTTAAAACAGCATTTTTATCTTGCTTTCACCAACATTAGCTATTATACACGAAAGAAACATGAATATGACAGTTTAAGTACTTGAAAACAGCTATTTGTATGTTTTTACAAGCTGAAAACAGCTATTTTGTCTTGATTTTGCAAACATGAGCCATTACACACGACATATACATGAATATAACAGTTTAAATACTTGAAAACGGTGTTTTGTATGGCTTTAGCATGCTTAAAACAGCATTTTTATCTTGCTTTCACTAACATTAGCTATTATACGCGACAGAAACAGGAATATGACAGTTTAAATACTTGAAAACGGTGTATTGTATGCTTTTGCATGCTTAAAACAGCATTTTATCTTGATTTTACCAACATTAGCTATTATACAAGACAGAAACATGAATATGACAGTTTAAATACTTGAAAACAGCATTTTGTATGTTTTTGCAAGCTGAAAACAGCTATTTTATCTTGATTTTGCAAACATAAGCCATTACACACGACATATACATAAATATGACAGTTTAAATACTTGAAAACGGTGCTTTGTATGCTTTTGCATGCTTAAAATAGCATTTTTATCTTGCTTTCACCAACATTAGCTATTATACACGACAGAAACATAAATATGACAGTTTAAATACTTGAAAACGGTGTTTTGTATGCTTTTGCATGCTTAAAACAGCATTTTTGTCTTGCTTTCATCAACATTAGCTATTATACACACATAAACATGAATATGACAGATTAAATACTTGAAAACAGCATTTTGTATGTTTTTGCAAGCTGAAAACAGCTATTTTATCTTGATTTTGCAAACATAAGCCATTACACACGACATATACATGAATATGACAGTTTAAATACTTGAAAACGGTGTTTTGTATGCTTTTGCATGCTTAAAACAACATTTTTATCTTGCTTTCACCAACATTAGCTATTATAAACGACAGAAACATGACTACGACAGTTTAAATACTTGAAAACAGCATTTTGTATGTTTTTGCAAGCTGAAAACAGCTATTTTATCTTGATTTTGCAAACATAAGCCATTGCACATGACATATACATGAATATGACAGTTTAAATACTTGAAAACGGTGTTTTTTATGCTTTTGCATGCTTAAAACAGCATTTTTATATTGCTTTCACCAACATTAGCTATTATACACGACAGAAACATGAATATGACAATTAAAATACTTGAAAACGGTGTTTTGTATGCTTTTGCATGCTTAAAACAGCATTTTTATCTTGCTTTCACCAACATAGCTATTATACACGACAGAAACATGAATATGACGGTTTAAGTACTTGAAAACAGCATTTTGTATGTTTTTGCAAGCTGAAAACAGCTTTTTTTTCTTGATTTTGCAAACATAAGCCATTGCACACGACATATACATGAATATGACAGTTTAAATACTTGAAAACGGTGTTTTGTATGCTTTTGCATGCTTAAAACAGCATTTTTATCTTGTTTTCACCAACATTAGCTATTATACACGACAGAAACATGAATATGACAGTTTAAATACTTGAAAACAGCATTTTGTATGTTTTTGCAAACTGAAAACAGCTATTTTATCTTGATTTTGCAAACATAAGCCATTACACACGACATATACATGAATATGACAGTTTAAATACTTGAAAACGGTGTTTTATATGCTTTTGCATGCTTAAAACAGCATTTATATCTTGCGTTCACCATCATTATCTATTATATACGACAGAAACATGAATATGACAGTTTAAATACTTGAAAACGGTGTTTTGTATGCTTTTGCATGCTTAAAACAGCATTTTTATCTTGCTTTCACCAACATTAGCTATTATACACGACAGAAACATGAATATGACAGTTTAAGTACTTGAAAACAGCTATTTGTATGTTTTTACAAGCTGAAAACAGCTATTTTGTCTTGATTTTGCAAACATGAGCCATTACACACGACATATACATGAATATAACAGTTTAAATACTTGAAAACGGTGTTTTGTATGCTTTAGCATGCTTAAAACAGCATTTTTATCTTGCTTTCACTAACATTAGCTATTATACGCGACAGAAACAGGAATATGACAGTTTAAATACTTGAAAACGGTGTATTGTATGCTTTTGCATGCTTAAAACAGCATTTTTATCTTGATTTTACCAACATTAGCTATTATACATGACAGAATCATGAATATGACAGTTTAAATATTTGAAAACAGCATTTTGTATGTTTTTGCAAGCTGAAAACAGCTATATTATCTTGATTTTGCAAACATAAGCCATTGCACATGACATATACATGAATATGACAGTTTAAATACTTGAAAACGGTGTTTTTTATGCTTTTGCATGCTTAAAACAGCATTTTTATATTGCTTTCACCAACATTAGCTATTATACACGACAGAAACATGAATATGACAATTAAAATACTTGAAAACGGTGTTTTGTATGCTTTTGCATGCTTAAAACAGCATTTTTATCTTGCTTTCACCAACATAGCTATTATACACGACAGAAACATGAATATGACAGTTTAAGTACTTGAAAACAGCATTTTGTATGTTTTTGCAAGCTGAAAACAGCTTTTTTTTCTTGATTTTGCAAACATAAGCCATTGCACACGACATATACATGAATATGACAGTTTAAATACTTGAAAACGGTGTTTTGTATGCTTTTGCATGCTTAAAACAGCATTTTTATCTTGTTTTCACCAACATTAGCTATTATACACGACAGAAACATGAATATGACAGTTTAAATACTTGAAAACAGCATTTTGTATGTTTTTGCAAACTGAAAACAGCTATTTTATCTTGATTTTGCAAACATAAGCCATTACACACGACATATACATGAATATGACAGTTTAAATACTTGAAAACGGTGTTTTATATGCTTTTGCATGCTTAAAACAGCATTTATATCTTGCGTTCACCATCATTATCTATTATATACGACAGAAACATGAATATGACAGTTTAAATACTTGAAAACGGTGTTTTGTATGCTTTTGCATGCTTAAAACAGCATTTTTATCTTGCTTTCACCAACATTAGATATTATACACGACAGAAACATGAATATGACAGTTTAAGTACTTGAAAACAGCTATTTGTATGTTTTTACAAGCTGAAAACAGCTATTTTGTCTTGATTTTGCAAACATGAGCCATTACACACGACATATACATGAATATAACAGTTTAAATACTTGAAAACGGTGTTTTGTATGCTTTAGCATGCTTAAAACAGCATTTTTATCTTGCTTTCACTAACATTAGCTATTATACGCGACAGAAACAGGAATATGACAGTTTAAATACTTGAAAACGGTGTATTGTATGCTTTTGCATGCTTAAAACAGCATTTTTATCTTGATTTTACCAACATTAGCTATTATACATGACAGAAACATGAATATGACAGTTTAAATACTTGAAAACAGCATTTTGAATGTTTTTGCAATCTGAAAACAGCTATTTTATCATGATTTTGCAAACATGAGCCATTACACACGACATATACATGAATATGACAGTTTAAATACTTGAAAACGGTGTTTTGTATGCTTTTGCATGCTTAAAACAGCATTTTTATCTTGCTTTCACCAACATTAGCTATTATACACGACATAAACATGAATATGACAGTTTAAATACTTGAAAATGGTGTTTTGTATGCTTTTGCATGCTTAAAACAGCATTTTTATCTTGCTTTCACCAACATTAGCTATTATACACGACATAAACATGAATATGACAGTTTAAATACTTGAAAACAGCATTTTGTATGTTTTTGCAAGCTGAAAACAGCTATTTTATCTTGATTTTGCAAACATGAGCCATTACACACGACATATACATGAATATGACAGTTTAAATACTTGAAAACGGTGTTTTGTATGCTTTTGCATGCTTAAAACAGCATTTTTATCTTGCTTTCACCAACATTAGCTTTTATATACGACAGAAACATGAATATGACAGTTTAAATAATTGAAAACGGTGTTTTGTATGCTTTTGCATGCTTAAAACAGCATTTTCATCTTGCTTTCACCAACATTAGCTATTATACACGACATAAACATGAATATGACAGTTTAAATACTTGAAAACAGCATTTTGAATGTTTTTGCAATCTGAAAACAGCTATTTTATCATGATTTTGCAAACATGAGCCATTACACACGACATATACATGAATATGACAGTTTAAATACTTGAAAACGGTGTTTTGTATGCTTTTGCATGCTTAAAACAGCATTTTATCTTGCTTTCACCAACATTAGCTATTATACACGACATAAACATGAATATGACAGTTTAAATACTTGAAAATGGTGTTTTGTATGCTTTTGCATGCTTAAAACAGCATTTTTATCTTGCTTTCACCAACATTAGCTATTATACACGACATAAACATGAATATGACAGTTTAAATACTTGAAAACAGCATTTTGTATGATTTTGCAAGCTGAAAACAGCTATTTTATCTTGATTTTGCAAACATGAGCCATTACACACGACATATACATGAATATGACAGTTTAAATACTTGAAAACGGTGTTTTGTATGCTTTTGCATGCTTAAAACAGCATTTTTATCTTGCTTTCACCAACATTAGCTTTTATATACGACAGAAACATGAATATGACAGTTTAAATAATTGAAAACGGTGTTTTGTATGCTTTTGCATGCTTAAAACAGCATTTTCATCTTGCTTTCACCAACATTAGCTATTATACACGACATAAACATGAATATGACAGTTTAAATACTTGAAAACGGTGTTTTGTATGCTTCTGCATGCTTAAAACAGCATTTTTATCTTGCTTTCACCAACATTAGCTATTATGCACGACATAAACATGAATATGACAGTTTAAATACTTGAAAACAGCATTTTGTATGTTTTTGCAAGCTGAAAACAGCTATTTTATCTTGATTTTGCAAACATGAGCCATTACACACGACATATACATGAATATGACAGTTTAAATACTTGAAAACGGTGTTTTGTATGCTTTTGCATGCTTGAAACAGCATTTTTATCTTGCTTTGACAAACATTAGCTATTATACACGACAGAAACATGAATATGCCAGTTTAAATACTTGAAAACAGCATTTTGTATGTTTTTGCAAGCTGAAAACAGCTATTTTATCTTGATTTTGCAAACATAAGCCATTACACACGACATATACATGCATATGACAGTTTAAATACTTGAAAATGGTGTTTTGTATGCTTTTGCATGCTTAAAACAGCATTTTTATCTTGCTTTCACCAACATTAGCTATTATACACGACAGAAACATGAATATGACAGTTTATGTACTTGAAAACAGCATTTTGTATGTTTTTGCAAGCTGAAAACAGCTATTTTGTCTTGATTTTGCAAACATGAGCCATTACACACGACATATACATGAATATAACAGTTTAAATACTTGAAAACGGTGTTTTGTATGCTTTAGCATGCTTAAAACAGCATTTTTATCTTGCTTTCACAAACATTAGCTATTATACGCGACAGAAACAGGAATATGACAGTTTAAATACTTGAAAACGGTGTTTTGTATGCTTTTGCATGCTTAAAACAGCATTTTTATCTTGATTTTACCAACATTAGCTATTATACATGACAGAAACATGAATATGACAGTTTAAATACTTGAAAACAGCATTTTGAATGTTTTTGCAAGCTGAAAACAGCTATTTTATCATGATTTTGCAAACATGAGCCATTACACACGACATATACATGAATATGACAGTTTAAATACTTGAAAACGGTGTTTTGTATGCTTTTGCATGCGTAAAACAGCATTTTTATCTTGTTTTCACCAACATTAGCTATTATACACGACAGAAATATGAATATGACAGTTTAAATACTTGAAAACAGCATTTTGTATGTTTTTGCAAGCTGAAAGCAGCTATTTTATCTTAATTTTGCAAACATAAACCATTACACACGACATATACATGCATATGACAGTTTAAATACTTGAAAATGGTGTTTTGTATGCTTTTGCATGCTTAAAACAGCATTTTTATCTTGCTTTCACCAACATTAGCTATTATACACGACAGAAACATGAATATGACAGTATATATACTTGAAAACAGCATTTTATATGTTTTTGCAAGCTGAAAACAGCTATTTTATCTTGATTTTGCAAACAAAAGCCATTACACACGACATATACATGAATATGACAGTTTAAATACTTGAAAATGGTGTTTTGTATGCTTTTGCATGCTTAAAACAGCATTTTTATCTTGCTTTCCCCAACATTAGCTATTGTACACGACAGAAACATGAATATGACAGTATATATACTTGAAAACAGCATTTTATATGTTTTTGCAAGCTGAAAACAGCTATTTTATCTTGATTTTGCAAACAAAAGCCATTACACACGACATATATATGAATATGACAGTTTAAATACTTGAAAACGGTGTTTTGTATGCCTTTGCATGCTTAAAACAGCATTTTTATCTTGCTTTCACCAACATTAGCTATTATACACGACAGAAACATGAATATGACAGTATATATACTTGAAAACAGCATTTTATATGTTTTTGCAAGCTAAAAACAGCTATTTTATCTTGATTTTGCAAACAAAAGCCATTACACACGACATATACATGAATATGACAGTTTAAATACTTGAAAACGGTGTTTTGTATGCTTTTGCATGCTTAAAACAGCATTTTTATCTTACTTTCACCAACATTAGCTATTATACACGACAGAAACATGAATATGACAGTTTAAATACTTGAAAACGGTGTTTTGTATGCTTTTGCATGCTTAAAACAGCATTTTTATCTTGCTTTCACCAACATTAGCTATTGTACACAACAGAAACATGAATATGACAGTATATATACTTGAAAACAGCATTTTATATGTTTTTGCAAGCTGAAAACAGCTATTTTATCTTGATTTTGCAAACAAAAGCCATTACACACAACATATATATGAATATGACAGTTTAAATACTTGAAAACGGTGTTTAGTATGCTTTTGCATGCTTAAAACAGCATTTTTATCTTACTTTCACCAACATTAGCTATTATACACGACAGAAACATGAATATGACAGTTTAAATACTTGAAAACGGTGTTTTGTATGCTTTTGCATGCTTAAAACAGCATTTTTATCTTGCTTTCACCAACATTAGCTATTATACACGACAGAAACATGAATATGACAGTTTATGTACTTGAAAACAGCATTTTGTATGTTTTTGCAAGTTGAAAACAGCTATTTTGTCTTGATTTTGCAAACATGAGCCATTACACACGACATATACATGAATATAACAGTTTAAATACTTGAAAACGGTGTTTTGTATGCTTTAGCATGCTTAAAACAGCATTTTTATCTTGCTTTCACTAACATTAGCTATTATACGCGACAGAAACAGGAATATGACAGTTTAAATACATGAAAACGGTGTTTTGTATGCTTTTGCATGCTTAAAACAGCATTTTTATCTTGATTTTACCAACATTAGCTATTATACATGACAGAAACATGAATATGACAGTTTAAATACTTGAAAACAGCATTTTGAATGTTTTTGCAAGCTGAAAACAGCTATTTTATCATGATTTTGCAAACATGAGCCATTACACACGACATATACATGAATATGACAGTTTAAATACTTGAAAACGGTGTTTTGTATGCTTTTGCATGCGTAAAACAGCATTTTTATCTTGTTTTCACCAACATTAGCTATTATACACGACAGAAATATGAATATGACAGTTTAAATACTTGAAAACAGCATTTTGTATGTTTTTGCAAGCTGAAAGCAGCTATTTTATCTTAATTTTGCAAACATAAACCATTACACACGACATATACATGCATATGACAGTTTAAATACTTGAAAATGGTGTTTTGTATGCTTTTGCATGCTTAAAACAGCATTTTTATCTTGCTTTCACCAACATTAGCTATTATACACGACAGAAACATGAATATGACAGTATATATACTTGAAAACAGCATTTTATATGTTTTTGCAAGCTGAAAACAGCTATTTTATCTTGATTTTGCAAACAAAAGCCATTACACACGACATATACATGAATATGACAATTTAAATACTTGAAAACGGTGTTTTGTATGCTTTTGCATGCTTAAAACAGCATTTTTGTCTTGCTTTCACCAACAATAGCTATTATACACGACAGAAACATGAATATGACAGTTTAAATACTTGAAAACGGTGTTTTGTATGCTTTTGCATGCTTAAAACGGCATTTTTATCTTGCTTTCACCAACATTAGCTATTATACACGACAGAAACATGAATATGACAGTATATATACTTGAAAACAGCATTTTATATGTTTTTGCAAGCTGAAAACAGCTATTTTATCTTGATTTTGCAAACAAAAGCCATTACACACGACATATATATGAATATGACAGTTTAAATACTTGAAAACGGTGTTTTGTATGCTTTTGCATGCTTAAAACAGCATTTTTATCTTGCTTTCACCAACATTAGCTATTATACACGACAGAAACATGAATATGACAGTATATATACTTGAAAACAGCATTTTATATGTTTTTGCAAGCTAAAAACAGCTATTTTATCTTGATTTTGCAAACAAAAGCCATTACACACGACATATACATGAATATGACAGTTTAAATACTTGAAAACGGTGTTTTGTATGCTTTTGCATGCTTAAAACAGCATTTTTATCTTACTTTCACCAACATTAGCTATTATACACGACAGAAACATGAATATGACAGTTTAAATACTTGAAAACGGTGTTTTGTATGCTTTTGCATGCTTAAAACAGCATTTTTATCTTGCTTTCACCAACATTAGCTATTGTACACAACAGAAACATGAATATGACAGTATATATACTTGAAAACAGCATTTTATATGTTTTTGCAAGCTGAAAACAGCTATTTTATCTTGATTTTGCAAACAAAAGCCATTACACACGACATATATATGAATATGACAGTTTAAATACTTGAAAACGGTGTTTAGTATGCTTTTGCATGCTTAAAACAGCATTTTTATCTTACTTTCACCATTATTAGCTATTATACACGACAGAAACATGAATATGACAGTTTAAATATTTAAAAACGGTGTTTTGTATGCTTTTGCATGCTTAAAACAGCATTTTTATCTTGCTTTCACCAACATTAGCTATTATACACGACAGAAACATGAATATGACAGTTTAAATACTTGAAAACAGCATTTTGTATGTTTTTGCAAGCTGAAAACAGCTATTTTATCTTGATTTTGCAAACATAAGCCATTACACACGACATATACATGAATATGACAGTTTAAGTACTTGAAAACGGTGCTTTGTATGCTTTTGCATGCTTAAAATAGCATTTTTATCTTGCTTTCACCAACATTGGCTATTATACACGACAGAAACATAAATATGACAGTTTAAATACTTGAAAACGGTGTTTTGTATGCTTTTGCATGCTTAAAACAGCATTTTTATCTTGCTTTCACCAACATTAGCTATTATACACACAGATTCATGAATATGACAGTTTAAATACTTAAAAACAGCATTTTGTATGTTTTTGAAAGCTGAAAACAGCTATTTTATCTTGATTTTGCAAACATAAGCCATTACACACGACTTATACATGAATATGACAGTTTAAATACTTGAAAACGGTGTTTTGTATGCTTTTGCATGCTTAAAACAACATTTTTATCTTGCTTTCACAAACATTAGCTATTATACACGACAGAAACATGAATATGACAGTTTAAATACTTTAAAACAGCATTTTGTATGTTTTTGCAAGCTGAAAGCAGCTATTTTATCTTGATTTTGCAAACACAAGCCATGACACACGACATATACATGAATATGACAGTTTAAATACTTGAAAATGGTGTTTTGTATGCTTTTGCATGCTTAAAACAGCATTTTTATCTTGCTTTCACCAACATTAGCTATTGTACACGACAGAAACATGAATATGACAGTATATATACTTGAAAACAGCATTTTATATGTTTTTGCAAGCTGAAAACAGCTATTTTATCTTGATTTTGCAAACAAAAGCCATTACACACGACACATATATGAATATGACAGTTTAAATACTTGAAAACGGTGTTTTGTATGCTTTTGCATGCTTAAAACAGCATTTTTATCTTACTTTCACCATTATTAGCTATTATACACGACAGAAACATGAATATGACAGTTTAAATACTTGAAAACAGCATTTTGTATGTTTTTGCAAGCTGAAAGCATCTATTTTATCTTAATTTTGCAAACATAAACCATTACACACGACATATACATGAATATGACAGTTTAAATACTTGAAAATGGTGTTTTGTATGCTTTTGCATGCTTAAAACAGCATTTTTATCTTGCTTTCACCAACATTAGCAATTATACACGACAGAAACATGAATATGACAGTATATATACTTGAAAACAGCATTTTATATGTTTTTGCAAGCTGAAAACAGCTATTTTATCTTGATTATGCAAACAAAAGCCATTACACACGACATATACATGAATATGACAGTTTAAATACTTGCAAATGGTGTTTTGTATGCTTTTGCATGCTTAAAACAGCATTTTAATCTTACTTTCACCAACATTAGCTATTATACACGACAGAAACATGAATATGACAGTTTAAATACTTGAAAACGGTGTTTTGTATGCTTTTGCATGCTTAAAACAGCATTTTTATCTTGCTTTCACCAACATTAGCTATTATACACGACAGAAACATGAATATGACAGTTTAAATACTTGAAAACAGCATTTTGTATGTTTTTGCATGCTGAAAGCAGCTATTTTATCTTGATTTTGCAAACATAAGCCATTACACACGACATATACATGAATATGACAGTTTAAATACTTGAAAATGGTGTTTTGTATGCTTTTGCATGCTTAAAACAGCATTTTTATCTTGCTTTCACCAACATTAGCTATTGTACACGACAGAAACATGAATATGACAGTATATATACTTGAAAACAGCATTTTATATGTTTTTGCAAGCTGAAAACAGCTATTTCATCTTGATTTTGCAAACAAAAGCCATTACACACGACATATATATGAATATGACAGTTTAAATACTTAAAAACGGTGTTTTGTATGCTTTTGCATGCTTAAAACAGCATTTTTA
The DNA here is from genome assembly GCA_963942605.1 of Poecilus cupreus. Classification (NCBI taxonomy): domain Eukaryota; kingdom Metazoa; phylum Arthropoda; class Insecta; order Coleoptera; family Carabidae; genus Poecilus; species Poecilus cupreus. The sequence goes on along the minus strand of CAWWDY010000847.1, from coordinate 7,731 downwards.
TCTTGCTTTCACCAACATTAGCTATTATACACGACAGAAACATGAATATGACAGTTTAAATACTTGAAAACGGTGTTTTGTATGCTTTTGCATGCTTAAAACGGCATTTTTATCTTGCTTTCACCAACATTAGCTATTATACACGACAGAAACATGAATATGACAGTATATATACTTGAAAACAGCATTTTATATGTTTTTGCAAGCTGAAAACAGCTATTTTATCTTGATTTTGCAAACAAAAGCCATTACACACGACATATATATGAATATGACAGTTTAAATACTTGAAAACGGTGTTTTGTATGCTTTTGCATGCTTAAAACAGCATTTTTATCTTGCTTTCACCAACATTAGCTATTATACACGACAGAAACATGAATATGACAGTATATATACTTGAAAACAGCATTTTATATGTTTTTGCAAGCTAAAAACAGCTATTTTATCTTGATTTTGCAAACAAAAGCCATTACACACGACATATACATGAATATGACAGTTTAAATACTTGAAAACGGTGTTTTGTATGCTTTTGCATGCTTAAAACAGCATTTTTATCTTACTTTCACCAACATTAGCTATTATACACGACAGAAACATGAATATGACAGTTTAAATACTTGAAAACGGTGTTTTGTATGCTTTTGCATGCTTAAAACAGCATTTTTATCTTGCTTTCACCAACATTAGCTATTGTACACAACAGAAACATGAATATGACAGTATATATACTTGAAAACAGCATTTTATATGTTTTTGCAAGCTGAAAACAGCTATTTTATCTTGATTTTGCAAACAAAAGCCATTACACACGACATATATATGAATATGACAGTTTAAATACTTGAAAACGGTGTTTAGTATGCTTTTGCATGCTTAAAACAGCATTTTTATCTTACTTTCACCATTATTAGCTATTATACACGACAGAAACATGAATATGACAGTTTAAATATTTAAAAACGGTGTTTTGTATGCTTTTGCATGCTTAAAACAGCATTTTTATCTTGCTTTCACCAACATTAGCTATTATACACGACAGAAACATGAATATGACAGTTTAAATACTTGAAAACAGCATTTTGTATGTTTTTGCAAGCTGAAAACAGCTATTTTATCTTGATTTTGCAAACATAAGCCATTACACACGACATATACATGAATATGACAGTTTAAATACTTGAAAACGGTGCTTTGTATGCTTTTGCATGTTTAAAATAGCATTTTTATCTTGCTTTCACCAACATTGGCTATTATACACGACAGAAACATAAATATGACAGTTTAAATACTTGAAAACGGTGTTTTGTATGCTTTTGCATGCTTAAAACAGCATTTTTATCTTGCTTTCACCAACATTAGCTATTATACACACAGAAACATGAATATGACAGTTTAAATACTTAAAAACAGCATTTTGTATGTTTTTGAAAGCTGAAAACAGCTATTTTATCTTGATTTTGCAAACATAAGCCATTACACACGACTTATACATGAATATGACAGTTTAAATACTTGAAAACGGTGTTTTGTTTGCTTTTGCATGCTTAAAACAACATTTTTATCTTGCTTTTACAAACATTAGCTATTATACACGACAGAAACATGAATATGACAGTTTAAATACTTTAAAACAGCATTTTGTATGTTTTTGCAAGCTGAAAGCAGCTATTTTATCTTGATTTTGCAAACACAAGCCATGACACACGACATATACATGAATATGACAGTTTAAATACTTGAAAATGGTGTTTTGTATGCTTTTGCATGCTTAAAACAGCATTTTTATCTTGCTTTCACCAACATTAGCTATTGTACACGACAGAAACATGAATATGACAGTATATATACTTGAAAACAGCATTTTATATGTTTTTGCAAGCTGAAAACAGCTATTTTATCTTGATTTTGCAAACAAAAGCCATTACACACGACACATATATGAATATGACAGTTTAAATACTTGAAAACGGTGTTTTGTATGCTTTTGCATGCTTAAAACAGCATTTTTATCTTACTTTCACCATTATTAGCTATTATACACGACAGAAACATGAATATGACAGTTTAAATACTTAAAAACAGCATTTTGTATGTTTTTGCAAGCTGAAAGCATCTATTTTATCTTAATTTTGCAAACATAAACCATTACACACGACATATACATGAATATGACAGTTTAAATACTTGAAAATGGTGTTTTGTATGCTTTTGCATGCTTAAAACAGCATTTTTATCTTGCTTTCACCAACATTAGCAATTATACACGACAGAAACATGAATATGACAGTATATATACTTGAAAACAGCATTTTATATGTTTTTGCAAGCTGAAAACAGCTATTTTATCTTGATTATGCAAACAAAAGCCATTACACACGACATATACATGAATATGACAGTTTAAATACTTGCAAATGGTGTTTTGTATGCTTTTGCATGCTTAAAACAGCATTTTAATCTTACTTTCACCAACATTAGCTATTATACACGACAGAAACATGAATATGACAGTTTAAATACTTGAAAACGGTGTTTTGTATGCTTTTGCATGCTTAAAACAGCATTTTTATCTTGCTTTCACCAACATTAGCTATTATACACGACAGAAACATGAATATGACAGTTTAAATACTTGAAAACAGCATTTTGTATGTTTTTGCATGCTGAAAGCAGCTATTTTATCTTGATTTTGCAAACATAAGCCATTACACACGACATATACATGAATATGACAGTTTAAATACTTGAAAATGGTGTTTTGTATGCTTTTGCATGCTTAAAACAGCATTTTTATCTTGCTTTCACCAACATTAGCTATTGTACACGACAGAAACATGAATATGACAGTATATATACTTGAAAACAGCATTTTATATGTTTTTGCAAGCTGAAAACAGCTATTTCATCTTGATTTTGCAAACAAAAGCCATTACACACGACATATATATGAATATGACAGTTTAAATACTTAAAAACGGTGTTTTGTATGCTTTTGCATGCTTAAAACAGCATTTTTATCTTGCTTTCACCAACATTAGCTATTATACACGACAGAAACATGAATATGACAGTTTAAATACTTGAAAACGGTGTTTTGTATGCTTTTGCATGCTTAAAACGGCATTTTTATCTTGCTTTCACCAACATTAGCTATTATACACGACAGAAACATGAATATGACAGTATATATACTTGAAAACAGCATTTTATATGTTTTTGCAAGCTGAAAACAGCTATTTTATCTTGATTTTGCAAACAAAAGCCATTACACACGACATATATATGAATATGACAGTTTAAATACTTGAAAACGGTGTTTTGTATGCTTTTGCATGCTTAAAACAGCATTTTTATCTTGCTTTCACCAACATTAGCTATTATACACGACAGAAACATGAATATGACAGTATATATACTTGAAAACAGCATTTTATATGTTTTTGCAAGCTAAAAACAGCTATTTTATCTTGATTTTGCAAACAAAAGCCATTACACACGACATATACATGAATATGACAGTTTAAATACTTGAAAACGGTGTTTTGTATGCTTTTGCATGCTTAAAACAGCATTTTTATCTTACTTTCACCAACATTAGCTATTATACACGACAGAAACATGAATATGACAGTTTAAATACTTGAAAACGGTGTTTTGTATGCTTTTGCATGCTTAAAACAGCATTTTTATCTTGCTTTCACCAACATTAGCTATTGTACACAACAGAAACATGAATATGACAGTATATATACTTGAAAACAGCATTTTATATGTTTTTTGCAAGCTGAAAACAGCTATTTTATCTTGATTTTGCAAACAAAAGCCATTACACACGACATATATATGAATATGACAGTTTAAATACTTGAAAACGGTGTTTAGTATGCTTTTGCATGCTTAAAACAGCATTTTTATCTTACTTTCACCATTATTAGCAATTATACACGACAGAAACATGAATATGACAGTTTAAATATTTAAAAACGGTGTTTTGTATGCTTTTGCATGCTTAAAACAGCATTTTTATCTTGCTTTCACCAACATTAGCTATTATACACGACAGAAACATGAATATGACAGTTTAAATACTTGAAAACAGCATTTTGTATGTTTTTGCAAGCTGAAAACAGCTATTTTATCTTGATTTTGCAAACATAAGCCATTACACACGACATATACATGAATATGACAGTTTAAATACTTGAAAACGGTGCTTTGTATGCTTTTGCATGTTTAAAATAGCATTTTTATCTTGCTTTCACCAACATTGGCTATTATACACGACAGAAACATAAATATGACAGTTTAAATACTTGAAAACGGTGTTTTGTATGCTTTTGCATGCTTAAAACAGCATTTTTATCTTGCTTTCACCAACATTAGCTATTATACACACAGAAACATGAATATGACAGTTTAAATACTTAAAAACAGCATTTTGTATGTTTTTGAAAGCTGAAAACAGCTATTTTATCTTGATTTTGCAAACATAAGCCATTACACACGACTTATACATGAATATGACAGTTTAAATACTTGAAAACGGTGTTTTGTATGCTTTTGCATGCTTAAAACAACATTTTTATCTTGCTTTTACAAACATTAGCTATTATACACGACAGAAACATGAATATGACAGTTTAAATACTTTAAAACAGCATTTTGTATGTTTTTGCAAGCTGAAAGCAGCTATTTTATCTTGATTTTGCAAACACAAGCCATGACACACGACATATACATGAATATGACAGTTTAAATACTTGAAAATGGTGTTTTGTATGCTTTTGCATGCTTAAAACAGCATTTTTATCTTGCTTTCACCAACATTAGCTATTGTACACGACAGAAACATGAATATGACAGTATATATACTTGAAAACAGCATTTTATATGTTTTTGCAAGCTGAAAACAGCTATTTTATCTTGATTTTGCAAACAAAAGCCATTACACACGACACATATATGAATATGACAGTTTAAATACTTGAAAACGGTGTTTTGTATGCTTTTGCATGCTTAAAACAGCATTTTTATCTTACTTTCACCATTATTAGCTATTATACACGACAGAAACATGAATATGACAGTTTAAATACTTAAAAACAGCATTTTGTATGTTTTTGCAAGCTGAAAGCATCTATTTTATCTTAATTTTGCAAACATAAACCATTACACACGACATATACATGAATATGACAGTTTAAATACTTGAAAATGGTGTTTTGTATGCTTTTGCATGCTTAAAACAGCATTTTTATCTTGCTTTCACCAACATTAGCAATTATACACGACAGAAACATGAATATGACAGTATATATACTTGAAAACAGCATTTTATATGTTTTTGCAAGCTGAAAACAGCTATTTTATCTTGATTATGCAAACAAAAGCCATTACACACGACATATACATGAATATGACAGTTTAAATACTTGCAAATGGTGTTTTGTATGCTTTTGCATGCTTAAAACAGCATTTTAATCTTACTTTCACCAACATTAGCTATTATACACGACAGAAACATGAATATGACAGTTTAAATACTTGAAAACGGTGTTTTGTATGCTTTTGCATGCTTAAAACAGCATTTTTATCTTGCTTTCACCAACATTAGCTATTATACACGACAGAAACATGAATATGACAGTTTAAATACTTGAAAACAGCATTTTGTATGTTTTTGCAAGCTGAAAGCAGCTATTTTATCTTGATTTTGCAAACATAAGCCATTACACACGACATATACATGAATATGACAGTTTAAATACTTGAAAATGGTGTTTTGTATGCTTTTGCATGCTTAAAACAGCATTTTTATCTTGCTTTCACCAACATTAGCTATTGTACACGACAGAAACATAAATATGACAGTATATATACTTGAAAACAGCATTTTATATGTTTTTTCAAGCTGAAAACAGCTATTTTATCTTGATTTTGCAAACAAAAGCCTGTTGCAGTCTTAATTTTAGTGAAGCCCTGCAACAAGACATTTTGGCAAGCCCTGTTTTTTTTAGTTGCTCTTTTGACCACGCGAAACCTGACGCGTGCCGACATCCGCCGGTCAACTCGCTCTCTTGTGTCGTAGCCACGTTACGGAGAGGTTGGTGTTTTTGCGATTTATGCTTAACACGTGTTTCCATTTTTGGTTTTGCTTATTTTTTCACCTCTCAACCTCACGTAAGTAAACGAAACTACTTTGTTGTTTATTTCGATCTTATTATTTGATATTTCGTTCAATGGTCTACTTCACAAGCAGCACCTTTTTGTTGATTCTCTTGGGTGTTGACTTTCTAGTCTCACCCTAGAGTGGTTATTTATAATTCGAGCCTACCCTTTTTTTTTGGTACCCCTAAGTGGTTGTGAGCTGAGGCCACTCCACGATCAATTTTTTGAAATTTCGCATCTTATACGTAACTCTGCATAAACTTAGGTTAAGGATTTGTGGAACACGCCGCAGTGCGTTTGTATCCCATTTTTTTGTTGATGACATACAATTTTTGAAATTTATCACTTGCCAGTAATTCTGCATAATTATAATATTCAAATAACTCGAGTTTCCTATTCCCCTTTCCCTTCTCACCCCGTTTGATAGTGAGAGACTGTGAGAGTGCCTGTGCAGACGCGACGATCTCCTGAACCAGTACCTTCGGCTTTATTCAAGTTAATATTTGCTCCTGGTAGCCATTTCGTATTTCTGAAACTGATAATTTTTTTGTAGTTCATCTTGAACTTTGTGATATTATTTTTAAGTTGTTGTTCAGCCTACGTTTTGAGAGTTTGGTTATTTGAGTAACTTTACGTAGGGTTGACGCATTCAGTTTCAGATTTTACTGACTTGTTAAAGTAAATAATCTTTCGATTATTTTTTTGTACATCATAGTTCGTCCGCGCACTTCCTAACATCATACATCGCATCACTTTTACTAACTTCTTTTCTTTCCTTTCCTATCCTATCGCTCAGCGTAAATTCAGTTTGATTTGTATAACTTTTTGATATTAGTAAAATATTGTAACGATTTTTGTAATTTGCCATCTGCTTGTAACTACTCTTATATTTTTATATTATTTTGGTGGTTTGGTTTTCTGTCGCTTGTTTTTTTGTTCTCTAGCTGTTACGCCGACGCAGGGACTCTAGGCGAGAGCGTACAGGGCAGCGTAGAGCTTGGTCTGACACTGCGGACACCTGAACCACTTAACTCAGCCACAAGAGCGGCTACAGCTATAGTCGTCCTGGCCCGTTCTCTGAAGTCGTACAGCCCAAGAAGTACTGCGAATTGGTTCAATAGGCCATCTTTTACCTGGGCACATCAACGCACCATCCTTCCAGGGACACGAGGTCAGTTCTCCGACATCGCAACGCCGCCGGCTTTGTTAGACCGCTCCGCTAACCCTGACGTTCCTCGCAGAAGAACTCAGCTAGCTATCAGCGTCGGAAATCATATTGTAAACATTCCACACCTTAGTTGCTTCGGCCAAACTAGAGTAAGTTCAAGTCAGATTTGGTTTACTTCAATTTGTATTATTTGTACAACCTGTCTAAACTTTCGCCTAAAATATATACCAAATTTATATTTGTATGTCGTATATGTTTTCAATTTGGTGGCGCCCATTTTCTCTCTTCCTTCCTTTCTTCCTTCTCTAATAGAACCGGACCCACCAACACTTCAACCGCATTGTCCATCGCTAGCCGAGGATTTGTTTGTGCGCTTCTACCCAGGTAAA